>QLOT01021399.1:0-13135 GCA_003313875.1 Russula aff. compacta | reverse complement strand
ACCATTGGGAGCGTCACTAAACAGTTTTCTCTGCGAATTCGCGCGGCTTTCTTCGTGGGCTCAAATTTCATATCCGAAATGAGTTCGAATAGAAACGCTTGTATCTCTGTGATCCTAAAAAGCCGGGCTAGATGGGTACGTGGCGCTAGATAAGGCTGGTGATCCAAATACTCACGCGAACCGCCACCCGAGACAGGCACGATGTCCAGCGCCAAAAGACATTCTAAGACAAAAAAAAATTCAGGCGCTATATAACAGACATTAAGGGGATTCTCCCCACGTACAAATTCGTCCATACGCCTACATTGGCTCCCGGGGACTTGACCGACCCGTCTGTCCATCTGCTCGGCCTCCAGACATCTGCGTCTTCCCCCCAGATATCTTTATTTCTGAAAGGCGTGTTTAGTCACAGCATTCAGTACGATATCGAGATGACTAACCTGTTATATGCAACATCGGATATAATGATATGGGTTCCCCGAGGAACATAGAGCTCTTCGATAACACTGCCGGACCGGCAAAGGACTTTCCCGGACAAGGGTATGACTTCGTCGCGAGTTGCAACGCGGAAAAGATGTGGAACAACAGTATCGAGACGTACGGTCTCCTGAATGTCGAAATCGCATCGCCAGCCAGAAAACTAGTTAATATACGATGGATTCACCTTTATCACAGCATTGAGAAATGGAAGTGCGTCATAGTTAACTGTCCCGGTATTGTCAACATGACCAGCGGTCCGTGCGTCGAATATTTCATCGCGAAGGCGGCGTTGCTCATCAGGGTGGATTGCGAGCTCAAAAAGTATCCAACCCAGGGAAGTGACAGTAGTCTCATGTCCCGCTCCCAACAGCGTGCTATTAATTGTCATTCAACGTGACGGTGATTGTCGCAGAAAGAACCCACGCCAGCTGAGGAGCAAGCTCTTTGTCAGTAAGCCGCCAACGTCCCGACTCCGAGCGGTTAGCTATGACTGAATAAATTCCAAGTAAACGCATGTCCAACGACGGTTGAACTGGAAGATAGAGATACCAATTCGGCTGAGTGCATCTCTCTTATCAACATTATCCGTCTCCGGTAACCTCGACTGGATTAATCTTCGCGCAATACTGTTTGACAATTGCACGTGGCGACGCAAAAATGCTAGCCCGGAGGATGGAAAATAGATCATCGTGTCCAAGAGCCATGGTGGCACATGGACCATGACACCTTGACAGAACACCTTCCAGTCCGACGGCAGTCCAAACCCTTTCGCCCTGAGACTCAAAATGTCATAATCCGAGTCCGAGTGGTGGGCCGAAGGGAATACACGCACATAAAATCACGCAACGATGCAGCGAACTCTACCCGGCCTTCCACGTCATCGCGAAAGTCATAATCGAAAGCGGCTAGGCCCAACGCATTGAGTACGGCGGGGCTTAAGAATTCGGGGATGTTCTCTTCTCGAGAGCCATTGCGAAGCGAACGGTTTTTGAATTCCTGGACCAGCTTCAAAGAGAGTAAGAGGCTGTTGTCGGTTGTTATGGTTCAGCAAGGACAAGCGAGTTCACCTCGCGAGCACACTGTTTGAACACGGGTATTTGAGCCCTACTTTCTGAGGGTCCGAATGCTGGAAGAAGAATTCGTCGTTGTCGATAATGGTCTTGTCCTATAGAGAGAGAGAATGTTACTCATAGCCCTATCAACAGATTGGTATTGATATTTTTGATTACCCTCAGCACCATTCACGCCCCGACCAGTGGCCGCATTGAGCGCAAAGCGTGCAGCATATGGTTTTACGAAGTTGTAGCGTGAAGTCTGCAAGATGTATTGAATGGCTTTAGGGTCAGATATCCACAACCTCTCATCCTGTTCGGCTTCCAAGTGAGACCGCCACGTCACCCCATGTGCAAAAGAGATGACGCACACCAAAGGGCGCATGGATTCTAGCGACCATTCCATAGATTTCTTGCCATTTGACATCATAGCTGCCAACTTGCTCCCTCATCAACTGGCGTAGATTACCTGCACGATTTTCAGACCCTGAAAGTAATAACAAGTTCAGGCAGTTCGTACCTAATAAGAAGGACTCTGAAGGTGGTCCAGGCAGGTCATTGAGAGGTCTCTTTCGTTTCACTGTCCACAGGCCGTATATGCACACAAAGGCAAGGCAGTATGTGGTTACAACCCATGAGACGTAGACGGACATGGCCACGTCGCCAATGGACGTGGATTCTGTGACCACTCAGGAAGCTCAACACCTTAAGAATGGTTTTTGCTTTGCGGGTACCATCGCATGCAAGGGAATGCATAGAGAGAGGAATCGAAGAATAATAGCACACCGATCTAGTGCGGCTCGGTTCCGACGTGCGTCGCTGCGCTGGAAGCACCTTCCCAGACGAGTAATCGTTTTTTGACCCTAACCCGACCCTAATCTCGATGCAGACGGTCGTCGTTCTTTCATTTCGGGTGATCATGATCGATTCGATTCATGGGGCCGGACCAGCTCGAATGACCGTTGCGCGCAAAAGACTCCGAAATTCTCGTCAACTATGGCGATTACATGCGGTGCGGTAAGTCATATTCTAACCTACTAGTACAAGCAGACTGGGACACGGGGAGGTAACACAACAGGAATTTTGGTATGACCATGTGCAGCCTTTCTATCTCACAGCAAAGAATCATCGACTAGCTGTGGGCCGAGTTCATCTGAGCGCTCCTTCGGCAACAACGTCACCCAGCGTGTCTTCTGGATCTCCGGAGCCTTCTTGCCGAAGTATCGCTCACTTTCGAAGCCCCACTGATCACTCGCTCGCACCCAGTTGCCGAGCCCATCCACGTACCGTGCCAGCTCTGTGTCCACCGGTTCACCGAATTTCGGTATTTTGTTCTCATAGATGTCCATGAACTTTGCCTCGAGCTCCTTGTGGTACTTGTAAACCCATTCCATGGCACCTTGGATGTCGGTCTTGTTGTGGTGCATGATGATGGTAATTATATTGTGATTGTCATCACCACGCGCTTGTTCTAGGTTGTAAGAAGCGATGTCCTATTTCAAACGCTGGATCGTTAAACCTGTCATGTGGGCGGTGGTGTCTCAACTTACATTCCCGAGCAAGATCATGTCAATAGTCAAGATCGACAACTCCTCAATGGCGGGATGGTGAACTGCCTCATCTGGAAGGTTCATATCCGTCTCGAGGATCGCAAAAGACGGCTTGGCGCCAATAGTGTCTCTTCTTACTTCCAGGTACTCCTGGATGCCCCGAACATGCATGTGGGTGCGGTCGGCAGCTTGCTGTACAACCGCCTGCGTGTAAGTGGCGAATGTCTCGATAAAGCGTTTCTGTGACTGGGGACTGGCTGTCTTGATTGCAAGCTCCCAATACCTAGATCGATCACTTCGTTAACACAATTCTTTACTGTCTCTGATGTGCCTCACTGTCGGGTGACTTCACCGCCGATCCATTCGCCTTTGGGGCGAGGGGTGTGTGGGTTACGCAGGGCGTCCATAATGATGTTGGCCATGACCTGGACCTCATCCTCGTGCGCCACATCGGAATGCTCGTCGTAGACGAAGAACATGTTCATGAGGTCGCAGCCAGTGCGCAGGCGTTCTTCAAGTCATAGATGAGCGCAGCTCTTTGCGTGGTCTCGATTGATGCTTACCTTTACTAAGCAAAGGATACGCAAGGGAGGCGAGGAGGTCTAGCCAGAGGTGGGTAAGAGAGATGAATGGTGTAGGACGTGGCAGCTCGTACTGAAGTCGCAACGATCATAGGCATGCTGAGCCTTGGGACTGAAAGCCCCAAAGCTTCTTGCCCATGCTGCGGACGCTGCCTTGACCTCAGCGTAGTGAGGGTTGAGGTGACGGGGCCATTTCCAACTCTGCAAGTTGTCTGGTATGCAATACCTGTTGGACTTGATCGACTCTCCCATATTGGTGCACGGTGAGTATTCTGAGTGGGATAAAACGTGGGGATGAGGAGTCCATGGCACACTATGAATCCCATTTTATCCCCATCGTAGAGGAGTCTTCAAGGCGATCTGATAGCTAAGCCGGGATATTCCCGACACCCGCACACTGGATATCGGTTCAGTTGAAAAGGCACCCGCCGGTGCTACGGTATCGTGAGTCGTGGCGCATGCTCGTGGATCATACCAACAATGGCGAGCGCCGTTGCGAAAGTTTCATGTGGGACTCGCGCTCCGAGCGAGGGCCGAAGCATTTACGCACACCTGCATGACTGTGCAGCGTTTAGTGTTCTCCACTTCGGGAGGGGCTTAGTCTCCGACCCCCCGCTCTGTACGGAACATTACTCCTTTGTTTCCCGTAGCCAGCCAAGACAGCCAAGATCGGGCCTCTGCTGATGTTTGTTGAGAGGTCGCCCGAGAGTGCCAGAACTGATCAGAGGACTTCTCAATGATCGATACAGTACATGCAGAACTTTTCGCATGTCTATTTAGAGTGAAGCTAATCCGCATACGTATGTCCTGCCATTGCACATTTGATCACATCTAATTACAGTCATTGGTGACTATCAAAAACACCGTCTCCCATCACTTGGTCTCCAAATCAGCATGTTGTATAAGCGCCAAGGCAGCCCTGGACCTTGGCTCGATAAGGCATTTGAAAGGCGCTGGGTGACTGGCCATGGTGTTTAGGCACAATGTTCTACACCACAAACGAGCGCAGACGACAAACCAAATAGTTCCCGGTTTAAGTTTGACCTCAGGGGTGATGACGTTTCCGCGATTATCGACTGCCTTAGAAATACTGTACACCGATAAAATGGAAGCCATTGCTATCCAGATGGTGTCTAGGGCCATGCTTCTTCCTGCGCAGGTACTAGCCACGGGTTTTATTTTCGTAAGATAGAAAACTTCTGAGGCACACCAAACGCACCGGCGTCCAAACCCAAACGCACCAAGGTCTGCGGGGTCAGGTAGACTGTTGTTAATGAAGCGCTCGGGCTTGAATTTCTCGGGTTCTTCGAAGACAGTCTCGTCGTGGAGTATGGCCCTGGGAAGCATTGACAGTGTAAGATAGTTAAACCTGCGGTAGCATCTATCGATCGCGTACCAGGCGTTCCCCAGAACAGACGCGCCAGCGGGAATATAGTAGCCCTTGTATTGGTCCGCGTTTATCGCCCTGTGGGGCACAGCCAGAGGTAAGACCGGAATCCACCGCAAGACTTCTTTCATGATGGCAGTAACATAAGGAAGCTCGTCTTTATCGGCGAACGTCGGAAGGCGGTCGCCTAGAACGGCGTCAAGTTCAACTTGTGCGCGCTTCTGAGCCTCAGGGTGCAGGGTCATTGCTAAGATGAAAGTTGTCATGGTGGACACGCTGGTGTCAGCGCCCGCTGCATAAGCGACGGCGGCAGAATCTTTGATCAGTTCTTCGGTAAGGATTTCCCCCTTCCCTGCAGCGGCATTCGCTGCGTTTTGCTCTAAGCAGGTGGCAACGAAACAAGGCACCGCAGTCCCGTTCATCTAGCTGCGAGGTGAGGTATGCCGTTGGATAATAGGTAGAGAAAGAGGGACCACTTACGAATTTCTCCTTTACCATATCATACGGTACATTGATCATTGCTTGGGATAGCTTCCGCCATTCCTTCGCTTTCTTCTTGAACCCAGCACCAGGCATCCACTCGGGGACGTATTTGACTAAAGAAAATTCTTTGAATCAAAAGCAAATTTTCGATAATAACAACCGCACGACTGGGAAAAAGGTCGACCAGAAAGGCCCCAGGAACGGCAGCTTCGGAGGTACTTCGTGATGCCTCGTCTACAAGACGCACATATGGATCACTATTGTCGACAACGGTGTGGCCATATCTGATGACCTGCTCAGATACGAAAGAGCAAAAAGGAATAATAATGAGGCCTTACACTCGCTTCATGATAATATGCGCAGTATAACTAGAGAGGGGTGTGACGCTAAGACTTGGTATAAAACAAATTAGCCGGGCGTACTGTCTCATATGCTCAACATATTTCTCCGGTGACTTCAGCAACAAAGTAAGAAGCTCTCTTGATATCTCAAGTTGTACTTCTTGATGTTCTGTCACGCTATGATTGAAATGGCTGTGAAATACGCGGCGATGCTCCTTCCAGCGGGGACCGTAGCGCATAAGTGCGAATGTCCAGTCCCAGCCCATTCTATATGGATTTGAGGAGCCAGATAAAAAGATGAGGGCATAAAGGAGGGCATACAGATCGACAATCATAGGCATCTCAGGGCGATCTGAGTAGTTGGAGCCTCTCTTTTCAAAAACGTCTGATACGGCTTTGGCAGAATTGAGGACGACCATGGTGCTGCCGAGAATGTTAAGAGAGACAATGTCGTCCCCTGGAATTGAGGAGGGCACATGAGTGAGCGCAGAGAGCAGCTACCAAAGGAAGGGGTATACCAAACTGGCGAGACCAATCCCGACATTTCACATGCACCTCACCATTCGCGAGGTCGAGCAAGTTCCCGAGGATCGGGAGGCCCTTGGGGTTTGGTGGAAGAGGTAAGGAGGATCGAGCACCAAAAAGCTGCTTGATCCAGAGGACGACGAGAGCAAGGAAAGCAAGACCAGCAATGGTGGGGATGAAATCCATGATACGGGAAGACGATGGAGGGACAGGCTCGGATACCTAGCAGCTGAGTTATTTAGGAACAAAGGGACCGAGAGATAACAAAGACAGAGTGTAGGCATCATTCCTGTGAATTATCAAGGCCACTGGAGCGTCGGATTCGCATCCGAAATGGCTGAGGCTGCCGAGAGAAGTCATAACCCAGCAGCGTTCACTGACTAGCGAGAAACCGGGATGCGAAAAACTCAAATAGCTGACTCTGAGACTGGGCTCGGATCCATCTACACAAGTTTACCAGGCCGGAATCTATGTGCCCGACGTCTGCTCGATTCACTGTGATTGGGCTGGCAGTAGTGCAGCCTGGACTCAGACCCACCACGTATGACTTCATTTATTTACTTTCTCATCACAGAGACGTCGGAGACACCATAGCCTATGAGTCGTTGAAAACGTGACTTTGCCACTAGAAAGGTAGAGTTTTTGAGTGGGGTCTTGGTGCGATGATAACTTGAACGCTTACAGACGTGAGTTTCGGTGGATGCCGAAGAAACTTTCACAGGAACTCCGACACAACAATACTGCAGCTCCACATGCGACTCTTTCCTATAAATTATCACTCAATACTGTGCATCCTATATCGGCGTCAAGCCGGGGCGCGGAGACATTCATAGCAACGTAGGAATATACTTAATCCGGCTGTGTCTCCATTGAACAAGTCCGGGTCTCCAGGATATGGCTCATACTGCTAGAAGGTAATGATGCTGGTGAATGGAAGCAAAGGAATAAGTTCGAGGTAAGGGCGCGGGTATTTTCCTGTACGAGAACGGAGTAATGTTACGCAAGCATATCCGCGTGCGAGCGTTGCCCGAGGACCGTGTATATTTGGTCTGTATGACGACGAAATAATGTCATGTTACTTCGTGCAAGTACAGGTCGGAAGGAGAATGACAAGATCATTATCGCCTTGATCACGGTAAACTCGCGTACGAGCCATGCGCGAGAAGTGATGCAACTGCTGAACTAGCTACATATTCATGTGCGTGCATGTAGATGGTTTGGGACGTAGCTATGGCATAGTTTGTCATGTCTATGTCTGGCGTATGTCTGATCTGATCAAGCAACTAGTTGGAAACAGACCCGACCGTTGTTCTTCGCTGTGTAAACATAAATGCGAGTGGGAAAACCCATCAGTTTGTCGACTCTAAAAATCCTCACAATCGATCACTGGCAGGCCTGAGGGACTAAAGCATTGGCGAGACGAAATACCATGAAGAGAAAAATGTTTATAAAGGTAACTTGCTCATTCCCCGGGCGCGAAGATGCTTTGGCAACTTGGAATTTGTCGATATCAAAATAACAACACCCCACTAGGCCTCACATGGCAGACCTCACTCGTGGGTGGTGTTCAATTGTCCGAAAAAATTTGGGGCGAGCGGGATTAATATTGCGGCGCAATTGATCGATCTGCGATAATACCCCATCTTGAGGTGAAACCAGCACCTTTTCCGATACCTCCGATATTTCATGAGACTTAAGACAAACCTGTAGACAGATATGAAATATTCTATTCAATTCTCAAAAGGATGGTCAGTCACCTGAGCTCGCCATCAATGCATCAACGGGACGTCCTCGTCCTAGCATTCTAAATTTCAAAAGGTTATGGGCCCTGTGCCTCTTCACCCAAACAGAGTGGCGGGAACTAACCTGATCTGATCTGATACGTCGTCATCGATCTCCGACCATCGGGTGTCACGTGGATCAGTGTGTCTAACAAACTCGAACTGATCCTGAAAATCACTCAGCGTCTCTGAATATGTCTAACCAACCTGAGTCTTTCACTGGTGATTGGATCACCCCTGATCATCCGCGTTACGCCGACGCTATAGCTCGTTGGGCTGTCAATGCGGAGCGCCGTGCTAAGGCTATTGCATTCGTCAAGAGCGCTCAAGATGTAGCGACTGTCTTGAAATATGCAAATCAGTACAAGCTCCCGATCGCCATCCGGGGCGGTGGACATAGCACGTCCGGTGCCTCCTCGGTCGAGGATGGAATTGTAATCGATCTCTCTCGCTATCTGTCAGGTGTGAGGGTAGATCCTGCAGAAAAGTTGGCATACGTTGGCGGGGGGGCGATATGGGAAACAGTTGATAAGACGGCCATCGAGCACGGGCTGGCTACCGTCGCGGGTACTGTAAACCATGTAAGCTCGTCCCGATCTTCGACTTTCGATTGCCTTACCCCGATGTAAAGACTGGCGTTGGAGGGTGTGTATCTCGCCTGCTTCACTTAAACCGACGCTGTTTACAGCATCTATCTTAGCCTCCTCCTTGGTGGAGGATATGGCTTTCTGACTGGCGAGCACGGGCTTGCGTTGGACAATCTCGTGCAAGTACGCCCCAGCACATATGCTCCGGTTGACTATCTCACCAGCACGTAGGCCACGGTGGTTACAGCTCGCGGGGAGATCCTGACTACTAGCACCACGGAAAACGCGGACTTGTTCTGGGGAATTCGTGGCGCAGGAAGCAACTTCGGCGTCGTAACTGAGTTCGTCCTTCGGCTTCACCCGCAAAGACGTTCCATTTTCGCAGGAATCGTCGCCTATCCACCGCCCAAGACTGCCGATGCTGTATCTATGGTGGCCAAAGTTTGGGAGACGGGGCTATCCGAGAAGGAAGCCATCTTATGCGCCCATACCACAGATCCTGCTGGCAATGTGGGTGCCTTCGATTAGCGTCGTCGGTCACTTGATTCCTTACACGGAACATACGACAGCCCCTCACCTTATTCTTCTTTTTCTGGAATGGTTCACAGGAGGAAGGTCGCGCTCATTTCAAGCCATTCTTCGACATCGGTAAGCATGTCCTGGGATTCGACCTCCTGGGCTCGAATGCGAATGAGATGCTACGGCAGGTCCCGTCATGGACACTTGCGGGGAAATCCCCTACGAGAATCTCAATGCCATCCAAGTGAGTGTCTTCCCCGGTCATCCTTAACTGTGGAATCATTATCTACTCAGAACCCCAACTTTAAACATGGAGGAAACTATTATATGAAAGGGATTTTCTCCAGTGGTCCCCGGGTGGACGTAGCGGAACTTCTAGTTTCTCGCCTCCCCCAGCTCTCAAAATCAAGCGGTGCAACCCTGACCGTTGCATACGAACTGATCCCTACCAAGAAAATGCTGTCCGTACCAACCGATGCCACTGCGCACATCAGAGGATCCCGAATCAACGTTCTCTTGCTTGGCGCATGGAGTGACAAAGACACGAACAAACTTGCTGCGGTGCGCAGTGCTATAAGTGATTTGGCTCGCATCATCGTCCAAAGGGAGAGAAACATACCGGAGTCACTCAATGTTGGCTATGGAAATTACAGTGAGATAGGTGTGTGGTGTGTGGATACCCGTGTGCTCATATATTTCTCCCAGGCTCCGAAGAAATAACATCAGCTGCTGCGGGAATTGCTGGTTCTGGAGCGAATGCAGAGAGGCTCTTCGGCGAAAATTACGCCAGACTTCAAAAGCTGAAAAAGGAGTATGACCCAGACCTTGTCTTTTTCAAGTGGAGCCCCATCACGCCTCAGGCGTGAAGTCGAGTTCTGGTGGAGCGTGGGGTAAAGGAGACCCACTAAAGTGACCTTGTTGTACATGACCTCTCTGTTCGAGTAGTAAGGAGAATGACAGTTGCTGCACGCTATTGCATTCCATGACGCCAGTTACAATGACGTCACCTAGCTGTACACAACAGTACTTATAGTCGACCCTACGCCTCCCCAGTCCCCTCAGTCTTCTTCCTTTGAGACTGAGGTTCACGTCCGTTCTAGATTTTCATACACGCCCATTGACGATCCATACTGCGCAAGGTTTTATGGACCTGTGCGCTTTGTACTACAAGAATTCGTCGTCCACATTCCAATCGATAGCCCGATAAAACAAGTAGCTCGAACGCATTAAGCTATCAACATCATGAACCATGTTCACCTCCATGGGACTGCCACTCATGCGCTGCTCATTTAGACTAGTGGCCCCGAAGCTCGCGTTCGCTGGCAAGGAGTGCAACCGCTTCCGAGAAGCGTGGGGAGATGTCGACCTTAAACGGGACGGGACGACTGGAAGCCAACGGCGCAATATCAGTTTGGGAGGTCCAACAAGCGAAGAATGAAAGGGTACCCACACAACAAGGCCGTCCTCTATACATCCATCCACGTCAATAGGGATGGCCTTACCATTCTCGTCCTTCCCGGGCTCGATTCGGCATGCCCACAGCATCATCGCAAAGTCGATGAAAAGCGAGTTGTTCGCGACGTGTTTCCCCACGCAGATGCGCCTCCCGAAACCGTACGTGACGTGGCCTTCATCTCTCGTTTCAGGTGCGCATGAAAACATAGCCCCGTTCGCGTCCAAGAACCTCTCCGGGTTGAAGTGCGCGGCGTCTGCGCCGTATATTTCGGGGTCACGGTTGAGGTGCCAGACGTTGGCCATCATAATGGAGCCCTTGGGAATGAACATGCCGTTATACCAGTCATCTTCAGATGAAAGATGCGGCAGGCCAAGGGGATCCACAGGTCGCCACCGTAGCGCCTCCTTGACCATCGCGCAAATGTAAGGCAAATGCGGCAAATCTGCAAAAGTTGGGATGCATGTTCGCCCAACGACAGAGTCGAGTTCTTCCTGTGCACGTTTTTGTACATCTGGATACGTGACCATGGCGAGCATCCACCAGGCCATCACTCCTGATGTCGTCTCAGCACCTGCCGCGCTACTTGTCGTAAGCATACAGCGCGGGGATAAAGGAAGGTGCTTCAACGTACTACATGGTTGCTGCAACCCAAGAGTTCTCGAGTGGAGACAGCCCATACTTGTCTGCGTCCTTGATCAAAGACCCTACGAGGCTAGGGCGATCTACGCCCTTCAACTGAACTAATGTAAGAAAGGCTAGAGGACTGACACAGGAGACATACCAGCTTTTCGTTTACACTATTGAATAGATTCCCGAACATGGCCGAGTCTCTCTCGTACCAATACTCCGCATCACGCTTCCATTTTGCAAATCTAGACCGTTGACAGCGGGTTCAAGTTTGGCTTAAAGTCGCATCCAAAAAGTGACACACCTGCTAGGAATGTACATCATCCACGGGAAAAACTCTACCAAGTGTGCGCCGGGAAGAGCTGCCCGAGTGAGGCGTGCAACAAAATCGTTGACAGCCTTGACGCTCGAGTCCAGCTCGGAGACAATCGGGGAGGTGTCATATATGACGGTCATAACCATGGACGCAGCGGTTCTGCGAAGATGGTTATCCCACGTCGCGGGTTGAGCAAGGAGACCGGCGGTGAGCAGAATGGCTTCGTTAAGCTGCGGAGTCTTGACAGACTCGACGACGGACTTGTTGAGGCCTTCATGGGAAGCCCGGCGCATCTTACGCCATCTGTGCAGCGGTTCAAGACGGACCCATTGTAAGCACGCCTTGTGCTGCGATAGTAGTAGTGCCCGAGACGTCTTGCCCAGATAAGGAGATATAGAAGTGAACCTAAAAGGGGTTATCAGTAAAGAGGCGGGCGACGAAGGCGTACCTTTGCCCGAGCTTCACTTGATTGATCGGAGAGGTACGAGGCGGGGCGCTGCGATGGGAGAGCGCAAGGCCGAACGGGGACGCGGAGGGGCGAGGCTGCCGAAGCGGTGCGAGAGACGGACGTGGGCGGCGAGTGGCGAGAGGACTCGCGAAACACTGAAGATTCGTAAGCGAGGGATACTTAGTAGGATACGCGCCTTGTAATTGGTTAGACGTAATAAAAGGGGGCGTTGAAGGCGCGACGCGGACGGTGCTTTGACGTAGCTGAGTCCGAGACGGCTGGGGCGAAGACGAGTCGTGGCGAAGGCGAGCGGGGCAAGAACGAGACGGAAACGAAAGCACGCGAGATAGAAGAGAGAGGGAGAAAAAGGGGGAAACACACTGGGATTCGACACTGCGAACTGATGCCATCCTCGAGCGAGGAGGCTTGCTTAAATACATGCGACTCCGGTATACCTACGACTCCGTGTAACAAGGGGGCCGACGGGCGGCGTATGTGTTGCCAACAGATCGTATTGAGCGTAAGGAACAAGTGTCAGTAAAGCACTAAAGTAAGCAAAGGGGGGTGCACTGAACGCCGTTCGTATAGCCAAAAGAGACGATCGTAGTAACTAAAAGCAGAGAAAATGAGTATGAAATAGGTAAGAGAAAAGGGAATGCCTTGTTGGTTAAGGCAGTTTTGGTGTCGTCGTTGCGCGCCGGGCGTCGAGAGCGAGCTAGCGGTTGAAGGGCGTCGACCGGCCGATTCTTGAAGGGGATGTGGTTGGGCTCTTGGGGGCAGAACGAGTGGTGATTTGCTCGCGGTTGCCTAGCTCAAGTGTTTGAGGGGACGGCGACGTTTGGAACGGGGAGATCTTGAAGAGGAAAAGCGCGAGGATGACGAAGACGGTGAGCGAGGGGAGGTCGTGGCGGTAGGAGAGAGGAGGAAATGGGTGACGAGCCTACGTGGCCTGTGCCTGTCGATCGCTCGAGTGCGGCCGATCCGATCCGAGCCGAGGGTAAC
>QLOT01021396.1:0-11561 GCA_003313875.1 Russula aff. compacta | reverse complement strand
GCACCTCGTCGCCTTCCTTGAGGCCGTCGCGCTGCGGCGCTGGGGCCAGAGCCTCGACGAGCCAAGGGACGGCGCAGCTAGTTCGGGGGGCGACGCAAACTCTGAGGACGGCGCCGAAGCGGCGGATCAGCAGGCCGTCTGGAACACCCTGCTCGAGCTGTACCTCACACTCGCCTCCGCGGCCGGCGACGGCGAGCGTGCGGACGCACTTCGCGACAAGGCGCTGCAGCTCCTACGCGCCGCCGAGCGCCTTCCGTACGACCCGACGCACGCGCTGATCCTATGCGCGACGCGGTCCTTCACGCCGGGACTCGTCCTACTCTGGGAGCGCCTCGGCATGCACGAGGACGTGCTGCGCTTCTGGATGGAGCAGGACCGGCGGGGCACGGCGGGCGCCGGCGACGAGGTAATGCGCTGTCTCGCGCGCTACGGCGGCGCCGCACCGCAGCTGTACAAGCTCGCGCTGCGCTTCTTCACGTCCGCGCCCGAGTTGGTTTCGAGGCACACGCGCGACCTCGCGGAGGTACTGGGCGTGATCGAGGAGCGCGCGATCATGCCGCCGCTTGTGGTCGTGCAGATCTTGAGTCGGAACGAGGTGGCGAGCGTTGGGCTCGTGAAGGACTGGCTGCTCGCGCGGATACGAACGGCGCGGGAGGAGGTGCACACGGTGCGTCGTCGTTCTTTGCGAGCCCTCCGTGATGATGATCTTGACTTGACCCCTTCTTTTCTTTGGCGTGTGTGGTGGCAGGATGAGCAATTGACTGCGTCGTATCGGCTCGAGACCGCAACGAAACTCAAGCAAGTTGAGGATCTGTCTGATCCAGACCACCCGCGACTGTTCCACGCCACGCAGTGCTCGCAGTGCGGCGGACACTTGGACCTTCCGAGCATCCACTTTATGTGTAATCATAGCTTCCACCAGCGGTTCGTCCCTTATGTCTCCTCCATCTCAAACCCTTTCCCAATTCCCATCTGCTAACGGTTTTGGACGTAGATGCTTGGGTGATCACGATACGGAGTGTCCACTTTGTGTGCGCGCGCACGGCGTCATACAGGAAATCCGCCGCAATAACGAACGGCTTGCCGACCAACACGATCTATTCGTGGCGGACGTCAAGGAGAATGGATTCCGCGCTGTCGCCGCGGCGTTTGGCCGAGGCGTGCTCAACAGGCCGAGAATAGGGGACGCCGTGTCTCCCATCTGACCCCGCGGTGTTCTTCGTCACCTCTGATGACAGTATCTTGATTCTATACCCCAGCTTGCGCCGTCTCACCTATGCACATTGCCACAGAGGCAAAAGACAAAATGCGTGGGGATATGATACAGCACACTACAAATACCTCGCGTCTAGTATAGTACTTTACTCAGTCGCTGGATGCTGTTGAGCAACACGTCACCCTTGCGAATCACCGTCTCTGTCTGTGCATTCTTGAGTGCGGGCCGGTTTGTCTCTACGATTCCGTGTACACGGTCGATGGTAGCGTGTAATCGTCCAGAAGCAATAAACCGCGATAGTTCGCTACAAGCGTGGCCCATCAGCTATGAAACAAAAGAAAGTAGGGAAATGACGTACTTGTCAACAAAGTCAACGGTGACGCCAAATGCATGCGCAAGTGAGTCCAGTGTGAGTGAGGAGTAGGACTGCAATAACTGTGCATAGGCAAGAATGCGCATCTCTCGGACATAGAAGCGGGCATGCGGTGCGAGGAGGCGTGAGGGCAGAAGATGGGTCTGTTCAAGCGTCGCTGAAATCCATATAAGCTGTTGTCAGGGCCAAGAACACATCGAACTGGTGCCTACCGAGAGCAACGAAGAACTTGTCATAATGGCAATCGTAAAGGTTCTTTGTTGTGTCTGCAAGCGTTGGCAGCTCTGGTAGGGCACTGATAACTTCCGGCGCGCTGATAATCTGAATGCCCTGGATCAGCTTCATCCTCACATCAACTCGAAGTTGCTAAGAGCCCGGACCTTCTTCTTAAGATCAACGCGGTTCAACGAGAGCGTCCCAGCGATGACAGTGAGCGAGACAAAGTCGTTATAAGACAGCAGCTCGGTGGCGGTAAAAGTCGAGAGCGCGTCGATGAGGAGCACACTTGCCGGTTTGAATTGGCGGATGGAGAGAAGGTGAAGGCCGCGATAGACTTTGAGGCGATTGCGACGATCCCAGTCGCCGCCCTTCTCGACAAACTCGTCTGCTTTCGTCAGGTTGGTGGAGATGAGCTGGTTGTCGCCAAAGAAGAAGCCGATGCGGACGAGCGTGAGGACGATGTCTATTCGCGAACCCAGACCGGCGGTCTTTTCGAGCGCAAGCTGCTGAGCCTCGATCGCTTTTTCCTGTACGCATTACCGTAAGACCAGTGGATGGATGTAACGGTTTTAGGGGGAAAAAAAGAAGAAGAATAGTTTGCAACCTTTTCTCCAATTCTTGTGAGATAGATGGCCTTGGCCCGTAGCGCGTCAGCGATGTCACTCTCGCCCTCGGTCTCGCCTGCCTCTTTGAGCACCTTGTCTAACCTCTCCAGCTCTGCGGCGTTATCCTTCTCTAGCTTTTCGAGTAGAGTCTGGTCCAGGGGGAGAACGTTCGCAGCGACGACGAGGCGATAATACGGCGCCATCTGGTCTGCTTCGATGCCTCGGAGCAACGCAACGCGAGCGTTATCATGCAGGTGCGAGAGGGATGACTGCTGAAGTACAAAGCATTCTTGTGGTAGCACAAGGTTAGGAATCGGGAGAACGTTCTCTTCTGCCATCGCTCGCCGTCGTCGGTGTTCTGTGTCTCGATTGCTTGTAATGACCTCGCGTTGGCGCGGTGCGACGATGTACGCGTACGCTTGAACCCTAACCCAAGAAGATTGCTAATTTGGATTTGGTGAAACGCGTCAGCTGTTTGCGCGACCCACTCACCCATTTCACTCGAAATGTCTTCCACAGCAGACTTGCTCGCAGAGGCCGAAACTCTGGGGGTCGGAAACCCGAAAAAAAGAGAGGCGATATACAAGAAAATTCTCGAAGCTTCAAAGTCAGCCGAGAATCCTGACGAGCTCCGGGACCAGGAGACTGCTTTGGTTAAACTCGGCGAGTTGTATAGGGACCAGAAGTGAGTGCGCGGCGCGTGCTTGCTTTCGTTTTTCTAATCGTTTTATTCGTTCAGAGATGCTCAGGGGCTAGCAGAGGTCGTCACGCTATCGCGCTCCTTCCTATCCTCTACTGCTAAGGCTAAAACTGCTAAACTAAGTGCTACATTTTTTCGTTACTTACAAGTTTGAAATGCTGACACTTGCCATTCAAGTCCGCAATCTACTTTCGCTTTTCAATGGTATTCCCAATAGTCAGCAAACTCAGATCGCCGTCCTCAATGACAACATTGAGTGGGCTAAGCGAGAGAAGCGCATATTTTTGAAGCAAAGTCTGGAAACTCGGCTCATTAGTTTGTGAGTATCGCATTCGTCGGTTTTGGCTCGTCGTTTAGCGTGATGACTGCCTTCCCCAGACAATTGGAGACACAACAACACAAGCCGGCCCTCGCGTTGATTGAGACTCTCTTGACCGAGTTACGAAGATTAGATGACAAAATGATCCTCACAGAGGTGCATCTTCTAGAATCGCGCGTTTACCGCGGAATTGGTAACCTCGCCAAGGCAAAAGTGCGTACCTTTCATGCAACCTTCTCTTAACATACCCAAGAAACAACATAATAGTCTTCGTTAACCTCCGCACGCACTGCTGCCAACTCGATATACTGCCCACCCCAACTCCAAGCTGCCCTAGACTTACAATCCGGAGTTCTACATGCCGAAGACAAGGACTACACGACAGCTTACTCCTACTTCTATGAGACGTTTGAGAACTTGAGTTCCCAGGATGATCCATCTGCGCTTGGGGCGCTCAAATACATGCTCCTGTGCAAGGTGATGCTCAACCTGGTGCGTTTCCTTCCCTGTCTCCCCTGCCTACCTCCTCTTACAACAGAGGTGTCCGTCGTGCCAGCCTGAAGACGTCAACTCCCTCTTGTCGATCAAGCTCGCTCTCAAGTATGCGCAGCTTCGTGACGTCGAAAGCATGCGAGCCGTCGCGCGTGCTCACCAAACACGTGACCTCGCTGCTTTCGAGCAGACACTGCGTGACTACCGCGAGGAATTGTCATCAGACCCCACGATCCGATCGCATCTCGCCGCACTATATGACACGTTACTCGAGCAGAACCTCCTGCGCATCGTTGAGCCGTATTCGGTTGTCGAAATCGAATACGTTGCACAACAAGTCAGGCAAGGACGTCAAGACGTTGAAGCCAAGTACTCCTCTTCCCCCTCTTGCTTGTGTCGTATGAGCTGACTTTGGTTCCGTGTGAAAGACTCTCTCAAATGATTTTAGACAAGGTCTTTAATGGGGTACTGGATCAAGGACGCGGATGCTTACTGGTGTTTGATGACTCTGAAACTGACGTGCGTTGTCGGACAGGCGTGGTCCTGTTCGCTTGCTCATGTCATCTTGATAGGACACGTATGGGGCCGCGATCGAGACACTCGGAGAAGTGAGCAAAGTCGTGGACTCGTTGTATGCTAAGGTGGGTACATCCCAAATGATCCAGAACCTTGTGTTTGACACCTCGCGTGTAATAGTCGGTAAAGATAGCATAGCGTACACAATGTCTGTGCACTTGTATACTATTCTTCTTTCCCCATACCAGAGCGCGCGCTCGGCTCGGTGAATTTTTCAATGAGCAGAACTCTGGATCTAGCGTGCACCCGCACTCCCCAGATCCGGGTGCACACGCTTCGAAAGAAGATGGTTCTGCCCCTCATATTTTCCGTCACGCTGGTCTACTGTGTCCGGTTGAGAATGTCGCTACGGGGCTCCTGCATCTCCGATGACGTTGACAAATCCCCATACTGTTTTTCCAGCGAACTTGACACATAGCGGCGTAGCTTTCATCTAGTTGCCGATGTGCCAGCCCAATGGGCCTTTTTTGTGTATATCCTCGTGACTTGCACCCATTTTCTTTGTGGTGGTCTCCGCAGTCTACTCACAAACTGTGCGCCCCATCGTGCTCGACAGCTGCTCTAAGTATTGGCTAGGCGAGGCGGGGTCGTTTATAGTCCACTGTCACTAGGTCACTTTAGAGAATTCCGGGACTTAGGCGCAGCAGCAGGTCGGGATCGATCCCTGGCAAATCACGTGGCCGCAGAGAAATGATTTTCCGACTTTATTTCCTAAACTTTTCTCCTTGTCTCGTGGTCGGTGGCGTTTCTTCTCGTTTCTTTACATTCATTCATACACCTTACTTCCGCCTCAACTCACCAGTATTGTACACGGGATGCCACGGGCGTGTCTTCTTCAATATAATAGCCCATTCCAGCCAGAAGGATGTGAGTCAGCAAGGGAATAAACTACAGCCTTATACAGTATTACTGTCCCGGCGCGCCGCCGGTGGTCGTAAGGGAGAAGCAAGAGATGATTTTGTAAGGGTAGGCGGCAAAGCAACAGAATGCCGAAGTTCTTATTTGTCTGTCCACCGACAGACACACCCACACCACCATTCTGGCCTCAATGAGGCTGTCAGCAACGTATCGGCATAAAAAATTTTGGGGTCCCTTACAGAACCGTTAAATTCATGAACGGGGTCAAGTCAAAGGGGATTTCTTCGAACCACACCCAGGCTGCGACTTTTTGCGCTATTGACTTTGAACGACCGGTCGCCTGGCCATCACCGCCCAATTCCCAATCCCCTATACCCTAGTGGGTGCTCAAGTGACTCGTGGACTCTGCCAAATGTGTAGAAAGCGCAGTCCCAAGACGGAAATTTTTTTTCAAGGCGGTGTAATAAGAGCCAATGGGTTGTCTCAATTTCCTAGGGTGTGTAGTTTTGGAAGACGGAACATATAGGATTAACTATGGGACATGTCGGAGAAATGCTTACCACTTGATCAGCGGAGAACATGGCCTTCGTGTCGTTAGCATTAACCTTCTAACAGCACCCCCCACTGGTCCTTCGCAAGTAGAATTCCGGAAGTCTGTGGCAAACTCCTGCCCGCTTGTGGGTGGGACTAGAGAGGGGGAAAACCGTGGTATGTGGTAGTTGGGTGGAGCGGACCATACGAGTTCTGCAACCACAAGAGGGCGGCGTGTTAGATGACTATAAACAACCTTGTCAAACGGGTTCGCCTCGTCCAACGACGTTGACCGGCGATATTTATGCAGGCGTCTCACCACATCTAGGTACCCCGTGTCAGCTTGCTCTTAGGGGGTTGGGGGTTAGTCCTGGGCTATTCGGAGCTGTAAGGAAATGGCCATGGATAGGGCCGTTTCTTTAGAATATCCTTATGACCGAGGAAACATGGTCGTCGACGTCGACTAGATTTTCGCCGTGTAATTTCGTGGAGGGGCACAGGGGAGGGGGACGGCCAGTGGACAGGGTCAAGAGGGAAAATAGGGAACCTGATGGGCTGGAACTCAGCTCGAACCAACTAGCGGACACATGGCTCGATGGGTTAAGCGGCGTTTTGTGCGGTGTTTTGTTTTAAAAAAAGACATTTGGGGTGGGTCGGGGTCCGGAAATGTGGGTGCGTGAGTCAAAAAAAATACTATTTCCCCTCCCCACCCTCGAGCCCTCCGTCTACAAGGCGGACGAGCTAGAGAAACCCATTTATCTCTTACCGTGCGTCCTTGGGAACCCATGAGGAGAACAAGTTCGCGCAATTGTTCCCCCCTCCCGGTCGTCTTGTTTTACTTAATCGCCGTCCTCTCGTTACGAACACCCACGCAACGCACGTCGCTTGCCAAGCACCGCCGTGCGGTCGTCCGCGGAACTCCTGCCGCTGCTTGAAGCACCAAAGGGATTGGAGGCACTGGTACGACGACACCTAGTGTTGTGCCCAGGAAATAGTCCTGCCGATGGAGTTCTGGGCGCGCAACACGACATTGCCCGGCGCACAGCCGACCACCCATCGATCTACAAGGATCCTGGCCATCATCAGGATGACCTTGAATTCGGAATTCGTCTAGTCATCCATCAGGTAGGATGTGTCGCCCAGACCTCAACCACTTAACCATAAGAGTTGGATGTGGCGATATGTTTCTTCTGATAGAAGTTTAAGGTCCCCTTCCTTGGGGGAGCCGCCGACAAACTGATAAGGTGGCTGATGGTGCCGTCGTCCACTGTAGTGCGTGTCTGCCATCCATCTCGTTGTTCGTCTGACTTTTCTGCGATAACAGGATGCCCTCATGACTGAAGGTTTATACTTTTCTGCCATCTTCGGGTGACATCGGCAACCTTCACGTGGTGTACTTCTGGATGGCGCCAATCACTGTTCGCGTCTGCCTAGGCACAGAAATGGGTGCCACTGTGCCAGTGGTTTTAGTTCCTGGATGCGTTCGAGTCCCACTGGCATGGGCCAAGATATATCAGTGAGTACTAGTAGTCACAACCCTTCGTCGTTCTTTGTTGAACATTGGGTGTTGTGTAGTATGCCAATGCTATCCGTCTTTCCGACTCGGATTAACTTCCATCCGCAAGGTCCGCAATGTTGTTATCCGTCGGATGTGGGCCTGTGCTCCTGTGCTACCGGGACGGCCATTCCCGGCATGCGTAGTGCGTAGCCTCGTTTCCCACTCTGATTTGGAAAGTGCTTAGCCACGGCGGGTCAGCACGAGATAACGAGATAAGAACCGTTACCCCAGCGGCCCCTGGCCTGAGCGCGGAGTTATTTTCAGTGTTATCACTCGGCTCCGCGCAAGGAGGGTACATCGAATCCCCGACTATCGCCAATACAGGCTGTGGTGCGAGACCGATGTTGGTGTAGAGATACGACCATGCTTCCCGCGTTCCTGGCAGTTCTTCACGGATATTGGATGGGAGCGGAACTTCAGCTGAGGTGGAGGTACAACACATGAAAACTACTAGTAACTCACTTAGTAGGTGGAGCCCTCTCCCGATCATTCGTTCTACGCGAAATATCATAGGTTCTCATGGCGCTGCGTAACCCTGGCCCTGGGAATGGCCTTCCATGGTGTTGCGGCGCAAACCTCTTTGTCTCTCAGACCCGTTACATCCTTTGCATATCCTGATGGCAGGAGTAGGACTGTTCAGCAAAAGTAACGCATCTGTGATGTAAGCTGACCACCTCGCCATGGGCATGCGTGGCCGCGACGCGGCGAAGGGTCGTCGCCGTTAAGCGCCGTCCTGGGGGCTCGTACTTTTGCCGGTCTTGACTTGACCCACTTTTGGACTTTCTGGTCTAAAAAGCGTGGCAATTGTGTGGTGCTGTATGTATGGACTGGCTGAAAGCAAAGTATGCTGGGAAAGGACTGATACCAAGGAGAGGTGTTGTGGTAGTCTGATGAGCAGAAGCGCTCGTGTGCTGGATTACCCCCCTTAAACTTCTTGCCGCTCGAGCTCCCAAACTGGGACCCTCAATCTTTTTACGGTGGGTTTGTTTATATTGCCACCTGGTCCCCGGGCAGGTGGCATAGGCGTGTCTTTTCGATTACTCCCTGCGTGGAGCATTCGAACTTGTTCTTCCGCTGCTCCAACCCCCTTTGCCCACAGTTTTCGTTTTTTTCTTCAAAAAGCCTGACATCACCATCTTATCGCGCACTCACTCGACTCTTCCTTTACTTTCATGTCCACTCCATCAAGCCCTACCCCACCGAAGACGTCCGACAACATGCGCCTGCCGGCATATCGTGGCTCGTACCTGGGCCGATATCACCCATACCCCCGTACCCGTGCCCCCGCGCGCGAAGTCGTAATGGTGTGTGTCTTCATGAGGGCTGATTCCACCATGAAGCACCGACGACCTTTCATCATTCCAGTCTGCTGCGGAAAGTGACCCCCCCGAAGAGCGCAGCACAGTGGAGAACGTTAGCGCTGTAGGTGATCCATATCCATCCAATCCAATGTGCCTGCACCCATTTACGCCCCGTTGGTCTAGGAAAACACATAGGTTGATGAGGCACAACAGCGATGCGGATTAGCGGGATTCCAAATTAAGGACGTTCATTTCTCGATTCGGTTAAAGTACTACTAGATAGTACAGTATGACTCGGTGTCTACACTCTTTGCAAGGCAGACGTGATCCTAGGCAACATTAAATGAACATCGAACTCTGGGGGGATATATAATTTGGGAATATCAGAAGCACTCGCAATCCGTTTGCACATTGCAAGTTGGTTCTCTATCCAAGCACCGTCGCGCACGTGATCACCCGCCCATCCCCTCCCCACCGAGCTCCTCACATATCGTCTTTCAAGCGTCTCCTTCACAAAGACTTTCCAAGTCTGGTCGTGGAGTTTGCGTAGTGAATGTGGGCCCGGTGGTGTCTGAGTGCGTAATTGAGGTACCAGGTAGAGCGCTTAAGTTGGCGCTATTTGGAAACCAGGGGATAATGGCCGACAATGGCTTTCACGCAGCCCACGGCCAGCAAACCATGGAACTTCCCAAGGTCTACATGGTACCGACTGGAGAAATATGCCTTTTCAACCAGACGGACGGGATGTAGAGTGATATAGCCAGAAGGTTGCCTGGGGATCAGAGGGGCGTTCAGTGTGGAGTACTGGGAGATGCCTCCTCAGAGCAAGGAGAGATTCGGATAACTTCATCCCTGTCAATAGCTCGAGGTCATGAGGTGATATCCCAGAAACAGCGAGGTAGCCGAGTAAAGTGTGAAAATCGATGCGCAATGCTGGTGAAGTGAACCGCTTGGTGAAGGCAATGTCCAGCACGGATACATATAGCTCGCAAAGGGGACTGTAGCTCAAAGTGACTGCCTCTGGGGAAAGGACATCCACAAGGCGCGGATCCCAGTCGAGCATAGGTAATATACGCGACAGCTGCCTTGGCATAGACAAATAGTCCATCTGAGTGGTGGGCGAGTATGGACACGACATTGTACATATGGCACCATGCCTCGAGGTTGGGACTCCGGTAAAGCTCAGACTGTATGAATCCTGTGATGTCGCCGTCAAACTCGGCGTGATGACAGATAACTGCAGCAAGCAGTCTTTGTAGGGTCTGGAGGACGAAAAGGAGTCATGGTCATAACCAACTCGCATCGTGATTATGAGTCGGAGACTGAGTGGAAAATCCCGAATGATATCCATCAGAAGGGGGATAAGCTTATTGATGTTCTCGGTACATTCGTCCAGCGCGTCAATGACAACGAAAATCGGCGGATGAGTGTTAATTAAAAGAACGGAGTGGATTCTGAGCTTGCGGTCGTCCATCATGCGACAAAGTTCCCAAGCGAGTGTGGATTTGCCAGTCCCCGCACGACCGGTAATCCGGTAATCATACAGGTAGGCTTCAAAGACTAAGCCTAGATGTATGATCTCCGGTCGTGCGTGACCGACAGGGACCTCTGCTCCCAATCCTGCACCATTTGGACGAGAGAAGTACGTCCATCGAGGAATTGACATTTCATCTTGGTTTCTTTGATGCTGGTGACGTACCCATGCACAACGATATCGGATGAGTTACATTTACCATCCCCTAATCTCAGGCTGGCGATCAAGCACGTACCTCTACATCGTCGAGTATATTGCCAGTCAGATCCACACCGGTATTTTGTTCGGGAGCTGCATCACGTTGAATGACATGATAAGAAACCCCAAGATAAAGGCAGAGGAAGCGACGAACACAAACACAAAAGAAATGCGGTGTCTTCAATGTTGAAGCGGAGCGTGACAGCAGGGCAGAATAAGATAACGCTGAGGGGAAATATTTGTAGACTATCGCTTGTAAAGTACATAGAAAATTCCTATTTAAATACTGTAAGGAGTGTGCGACACAGACAAAAATCCCTTTCAATATCTACATGTATCCCATCACGTTCGCTGATTCTTCGAAGCAACCCTGTTATCAATCGTTGACGCAGATCGACCATGCGTCTTTTCTGCTTTCAGCAGCTTTGCGTAGATACGCGGGATGAACTCCAGCGTCAAATCTTGAGAGTCGGTCTTCAATTTGAAGAAAACTTTTGAGAAAGCGTCGTAAATATCATCCGTGGAGGACTTCGGGTCGACAGACTGTGGATATCCTGCCTCGATGATAGTGTAATGATTGATAAGGAGTTGACGGAGAAAATCTAGACCCCTACACATGGGCGCCTTGTTTTTTGGCAACTTTTCGCATGCGCCCATAAACTTTTTGGTAGATTGAAAGCCATAGAGGCGAGTAGTACTGCCCGACACGGAAGGGAAAAGTGTTTGGGCTAGATTGATCTGATTTTCCACATCTTGACGTTTGAAGGAGGGACCGTCATGAGACGGCGCCCCTTCCAAAAAAGCGTTGTAAAAAACCACCCAAAGTGCGACCCACAACAACGATTCGAGGTCATGCAAATGGTTGTAAGTAAATGGTACTTCGCTCCGGGACGTCCCTGTTGACTCGAGGAATACATCGAGATCGGCTGAACTGAGTTCTGGTTTAGGCTTGAATAGGTAATCCTGTGCGGCTACTTCAATCGACATGAACTGCATGGTGCCCTGTTGAGACGCAAATCAATGATTTGCTGGATAGGGTGATGGGAGATTCACTTGCCGTCCGCATTTCATGACTCTTCAA
>QLOT01021346.1:0-14998 GCA_003313875.1 Russula aff. compacta | reverse complement strand
TCCTCCTCATCATCGTCACCTTCGCTCGGGTGGTCGGCGGCAAGCTCAAAGAGGGCGCGATGGCTGATCGTCGTGACAACTTTCTTCCAGTGCGTGCGTGGGCCGCGCAGGCGCAGTAGAAACGTGATCCCGACGACCATGTCCTCCGGTGCGCTGTGGAACGTGAGGGGCGCTGGTGCCCGCGCTGGATGTTGTCCCTCCCGCTGCTGCTTCTGCTGCTGGGGCGTATCAAGATAACGCCGGCGCTCGTCATGGCGGTCCGTCTGCATGTACGCCGTATGTACACGGTAGTCCGGGTGAAAGGCGGGAAGTGCGAGCGTGCGCACAACCCGCAGGCTCGGCGCCGATGCCGTTCCCTGTGGCGCAGCCCAATCGCCGCCCCCCCTCCCACTCGCACCCGTCACGCGGCAGAGTTCTATGGATGGAACGTCGCGCTTCAGGAAGAGCACTAGATCGGGCCAGAGCACCGCGAGGGCTCCCTCGTATGTTCCGTTTGGGGCGCGGTGTACCTTCAGTGTGTGGAGAAGACGCGATGAGACGGGCGCTGCGACCGTGGAGCACAACGGTGCCATATAAAGCAGAACTCACCAGTGTCATCCGCCCTTGCTTCCAATCGACGAGATAGATGGCATCGCTTTTCGGGTTCGCTGTGCGCAGGTCGACCAGGACGAGCACGATCTTGTCCCCGATGACGTCCGCCCTCACATCGAGGTTGTTTACGGGCAGTTCCGTGTCGAGCTGGAGATCGCCTTCCCTCGCCAGCGGGTGCGCGCCGCCCGTCCGGAGGCTCATAAACCGAAGAACGGTTCTCGTCGGCTTGTTGTCGACCCGCGGCAAGCTGACGTGAATGAGAATATAACACAAAAACAAATAAATAAAAATAAAAAGGCGTGTGGGGCATGCCGAGTCGAGAGAGAATTCGGTTTTTCACCTGAGGACGGAGACGACGAGGTCATCCTCTTCGATGGAAAACGCCTGCGTGATCGCGATCGAACCCCGCGGATAGTCGATCTGCTTCCAACTGTGCAGGCCCGTGCGGAGCGCTTCGCGCAAATCGACGTACAGCAGCGCGGGCTGGCGCGAGCCCGTCGGCGATTCGCCCTGCCAGTCGACGGCGAACAAATAGTCGTCGCAGAGAAAGTACGGGCCAAATAGGTCTCGCTCCGCGGAGATCACGAGCCGTGGGGCAGCCAAGTACCTTCCCAGATCGCTCCAGGATGCCTCCCACCGCCTGAGCGTCTCCATCCGGTCGACGATGGAACGCGCGGGGAGATCCCAGAGCGGGTCGTACACGCCCGCCAGTTCCGTGTGATATGAGTACTGCAACAGGAGGGAACCCTCCACGATGTCACGAAGCCGCTTGCAACAAAGGACGAAAGCCGCGATATCTTTGGCGCGCAGGTAAGAGGCGATCTCTTCGATCAGCTCAGGAGAGAGAGAGAGAAGCGACATGTATCGTGAGATCGTCCACTAGCGCCAATTCGCCCCCCCCGCAGGCTCTGGGGGACGATAAAGCGCCCTGCGGAGACTGCCGAGAGCAACGTTTTGCGTTGACGCGTCCTGATCAAGCAGTCACGCAAGTTATCACGCGTAAAGTACGGCCCAGGAGCATCTCGTGGGTTCATTCTGGCGTTTCCCTATCTTGATCGCAGATATCGCGAAGATGTCATGCAAGCCTTTGGCCTTGAGCTGGCGGTCGTGAACGCGGGAAGACCCATGACGAGACGTTCATACTCTCATACTCTCTACATACTCAGGTCGCTTTTCGCCTGGCCTCTCTTAACTTGTTATAGGACCTTGGAGCCCGAAGCAGTCCAGATAGTGTCATGTACAACATCACAAAATTTCCCTGAGATAGACACCATGGCAATGGGGTTGTACCCTTACACACATCAAGGCGAAACATCAGCGTACATGAGATAGAAGCAGAATATGTATGACAACGCAATAATATGCGTAGGTGGTGTACATGCACTGCAGTGATCATGGCGTGTAGTTAAGGTTACGATCGGGGACTCCAAGGTGCGGGGAAAGAGAGATGGAAAAGATGGGGTACGTAACAATGCAAGCTGCTATGCATCCATGGAGGATCCCATTCATGTGGATATAGGAATCTCTCTAATGATCAGTATAATTGTGGTGATATGAGTAGGCGTGAGAGCTAGCGCGCTAGCAGGGACAGGCAGTTCTAACAATAGATGAACAGCTCGGCGAATCGCATACGGGAGCCGTGTTCTGTTCAAGGATCGAGGCCATGTTTGACCGGCTAACCACTTGGCTGTATCACCGCTCCATAGCTCAGAACGAATACGAAGAGCGCGTCTTTGGATGGCAGTGCCTGGAAAAGGATCTTAAAGAGTCTTATTAGTCTAATTGCCGCTTAGCTAGCGTTGCGTCGTCACCGCTTTCTTCTCGGATACATCGGGATCACGTCGCGTCGTGTGTCCTTACATTGAAATGTATGCGTAGGGGATATAGTAATGATAGCGTCTGGGTAAGGTTATAATTGGAGGAACCTGCAAGAGAGGTGGAAAGTGAGAGCCAAGGTACAGTACGTGGTGAAGCGAGCCAGCATACTGTACATCTATGGGCGTACTAGTACGATCAGTGTGGGGTGTATTTGGCATCGTGATATTCCTAACGGTTGAGAGGATAGTGATTGTAGTGGAAATAAGTGTTAGCGAGGGTGCGGGGTAGTTCGGCTCTATGAATTAATCACATACAGGAGGCGTGTTCTAAGTATCAACTGTATTAAGGTCACGCCAAGCGTAGCCATTTGCTGCCCCGCTCGCCGGGTACCATAGCCCACGGCTATCCCCAAAATTGAGGCGCATTCAGCGGCAAGCGAGGCTATGGGGCGGTCTGCGTTCCTGTGGGCATCGATGAACACTGAATGCATCAGCAGTGACGTCGCTCACAGAATATTTGAGCTCCTGGAGCCGGGGTGACCGTAGCAGATAAAGTTATCCATCGTCTATGGTAGAAAACGAGACAAAAGGGCTTTGATATTGCTCAACGACCTAAGAAAGTCGCGCCATCGTGTGGGCGAGCCCCACGGTGGCTGTAAACAATGGAGACCCTGTTGGAAAGGCAGACAGTACCGGTATGAGGTGGCGCAGACACGGTGCCTGGTTGGTGACATGACAGGCAAATGATCCAGATGAGCTTCTGCAGATTTGAAAAAGACACCAAAAATGTGGCGCACGCGATTCGAGGGCTGGTACACAGCAGCATTCGTCTTCATCTTCTGCGGTGAACTGTTACTTGTCAATATGATCGAGAAAACGAGCGGAGGGGGAGATGAACATGCCATCATGTCTGCTGCCGGCGTGCCACGTGTACAAAGGAGGGAAAGACACGGGTAGGATGCTGATCCAAGTGTGAGAGGAGTACCTCATACTTGGGTCAGCATCCCGCCTGTGTCTTGGCCTGGTTCATACATATGACACGCCAGTAGCAGACATGCTGGCACATTCACCTCCCCTTCCGCTCATTAGGGGTCGTACTAAGCCGATGCTGACTGATGTGAAGAGGGATAATTTTGCATCGCGATCACGTGTAGTGTGGTGTATCCCGGGCGGCGGTCCACCGTTCCGACCCGTGAGTCAAAGCCGTGGAATGCCGATACAATACCCGCGCGTTGCCTTAAAAACGAGGTCATACAGTAGCACCACCTCGTCGTGCATCACTACAATTGCTTTGGGCCTCACCATGCTCTGGGTTTACTAGTAATACATCCACTGATTTTCTCCCTCGTACCTTCTAACCTTCGATGGTTTGGTTCGGAGGTGATAGTGCTTGATCACCACACCTCTCCGCCCCAAGAAGCACCAAGTCCGGATTGGGTACTCACGTAGTACAAACTGGCAGTAACCCCTCACGGTGAGGGATTCAGAATATATACATTGTTCATGAGAGTTGGCTGCAGACATCTCGGACTCGCAGGTAGCACCCACCGCGGATATTGTTTACTGTGCCTTGCACAGCGTCCCCTGTTGAAGACGGGCCGGAGGCGACCGGATCAACCGGAACCGGTTTGCCGCTGCGCTTGGACCAATAGCGATGGAGAGATCGGTCTAAGAATGTAAATAGATAATGATTAAGACATTCCTACTGTATGCGCAAATACACTCTTTTATCTATGAGAATAATAGTACTTAGGAATTATTGTCTGATATTGTTCTGGCCTTCTGGCCAATGCACGCTCCTTACAGTATTTAAATAGGAATTTTGTATGTACTTAAAAAGTGATAAGCTACACAGATTTCCCCTCACGCGTTATCTTATCTGCTCTGTCTCGCTCCACTTCAACATCCCCTGCCATGGGGCGTCTTGACTCTTCGATATGACGGACCCATGCTGTCATCGGAAGCAAAAATGGGCTTCTTAGGGAACACCCTCCATCTCTACGAATCAAGGTGGGGGCTATGTGACGTTGTGGAGCGCTGCATGTGCTAACATGATGCGACTTGCCTATACTCATTCATGTATATGAACCCAAGCCTTATCAGAATCTCGCTACGAAGAACCATTTTTGCGATTTTTTTCAGTCACGTAAAGATCCCCCAGCGAGTTAGCGGCCTTGAGTGCTAGCCTAAAGCCTCTCTGAAACCTCACTACCTCATCTTATCCTCTTCTCTACAATATGTCTTCCCTCAGGATGACATTTGTAACATCACATCACAATCTCCGAGATATCGATCACTACGAAGGTGAACTTAGCGTCGTCTGTATCGTCATCATAGCGTACAGGTTATAACCCGGAAAACCCAGGTGTAGGGCAGGGAGATGAAAAACACGTGGACGTATTAATACTAGTTAGCATGTACATCCATGGAGGTGTCATCGACGTAAGGAATGACCAGTTCGGTAAATCGTACGTAGGAGCCGTATTCAAAGCATCGTGCGCCACGCCGCCAGCCCAGTCACCTTCCGCCTACCATAGTCACCATCGCCAGCCGGAAGAGGCCTGTACAACGACGGACGGACCATGGCCACAGGGCGGCCCGCCTTCTGGCGTGAATCGAGAAATGGGGTGAATGCTTCACCAATACTGCCGCTTGCAAAATATGACAGCTCCTTCAGGACCGGTAACAGCTCCACGGGTGATTCGCCGTCGTCTGAGTGTAGAGAACGGGCGAGCTGCTTGGCGAGGCCGTCGTCCACATGAAGCGTCTTCACGTTGTTGAACGGCCTAAGAAGTTTACGCCATTTTGTGCGGTCGGCCTCTTCTGGCCACTCCCACAATTGGAAGTACCTCCGGTACTCGAGGACAAGATGCTCCACCCCAGAGAATACTGACTCGAACGCATTGAAAAGTAGGGCCGCGGAAGTGACTTGCCAATCGAAGTGTTCGCACTCAAAGTTAATGTGCACGACATACGTCTTGGCCCCCTTCCACGGATACACCGTCACAAAAACGAGGGTCTCATAGAGCGTGAGTACGGCACTGCTGAACCTGAGACGCTCTGTCGTACCTGGTTGAAGGATATGATTTGGAGCTTCTCGAGGACTCGGAGGGGAGCTGTGATCGGAGAAAGGAGTGCTTCTAAGTAAGCGCTAGGACCTCTGAACACCAGTTTACTAAGGTTTGGAAGTGTGACGTGCATATTAGAACTGAGGTGCAACAGTTGCCCCTTAACATCACAGGTTTAAGGCCCAAATGTGAATACGGCGGACTTGATCGCGGCGCTGCAGTGCGAACAATACTCACACTTCGTCCTTCGCGGTGAAGGGGCGCAATTCGTCAGGGTAATCGATGACAAGCGGCAAAGGTGGTGAATGTGCCAACATGTCTGCTACGGGCGTGCCATATGTGCATACTAGGCAAAGACCTAGGACAGATGGTGAGGCGAGTATGAGGTACCTCCATCTTCGGCAAACATGTGCGAGCATGTACCACCAACGTTTCCGGCCCCAATCTCCGCCCTGTAAGACGCGGAAGTCGTTCACTCCATTTTCGTCGAGAAGAATAGGTCGACAGAGACAAAATACAGTGAGGAGCACATCATCATCGAGGATGTGTGGATACACGTATTATGTGAACTGTAGCAGGTGGGCTACGTTTAGTCACAGGTTGAAAAAATGGCAAGAGGGGAGCGCCCCCTCAGAATTGGGACTCGTGACTCTGTGTACCTTGTGCAATTTCTTCTTCGGATTGAAAGCAAGGGGTGGTAGGCGGGGGACGAGACATAACACGGGGGGGTGAGTATTGGTGGTGACGGTACAGTAAGCCCAGTTCGAGTTCAGCTGTGCCTGTGGTGGCCAGGGACAACGACATCAACGGCGTCAACTCACTAGCCCGTCTTTTCAGAACTCCCCATACCACTATTTCTCTGATTCCTGGTTCCGTCTTAGATTGGCAGTGACTACGCACCTTTGCCATTTCAAGATTGCCATCCGTGTGTCCCAACTGGCCCCGTGGTCTAGCTCAGGGGGACGGAGATCTGGGTTGAGAGTTGGGACGAGAAGGACTAGAGCGCTGTGCGAACAAAGTTAAGTATGTCAACTGCAATGCACTCACTAGCACTACCGCATTCCTTTTTTCTCTTTTTCTAGGAGTTTCCGTTCGCTGGTTCATCAATTTGTCAACACGAGCGAGGGCTCCACCTTGCAATTTCGTCACCATTCAGGTTGTCCCCACATCGATCGCTCTCATCTGTCTTTTTGTCTTCTTTCTTCTAGGATGGTGTCTATACAAAAACAAACTAGGACACGGCCTGATTGGTAGTCTTTTCACCCTATGGAAAAAACACACTGTAAAGAGCGGCCATCGAGAGAGGTTTCCGGCGCCAATGAAAACAAACAGAGAAGCATGGAGGCATAGGAGTGCGTCTTATTCCTGCCATCTGAAGCCGATTCACTTTTAACCCCAACATCGAATCTAAAAACCCAATCCACGAAATTTATCACTATGATCACAAACCTGAAAACGTTGTACCTCTGACGAAGTCAGCAAGCCCTCGAACATTACTGACAATCTCTTCGCGACTAATCCCGGCCACCGGCCACCGTCCTAACATTCAAATATGAGCGCGACGGGCACCAACAAGCAGCAGCTATACGACCGTGTCCGTCCTCCGAGGTGCCACGCTCCATGGACGTCCTGGTGAGCCTATGGTGTGACAGCCCCTTCTAGTTTGAACCTCTACATCCATATCTCAATTGCGTCGACAATATTTTCCGTCCCCGTCTCGTTAACCAGCATCTTGCCTTCTTCAGTTCTTCGGATAACTTGGCTGCCTTGTAGTGCATGGGAAACCACGAATTGGACACTGTGCGCCGTCTAGACAGCTCACATGGACATCTAGCCCCTTGTCCTCACCAGGGAGGCCTGCTTCTTGTCCCGGTCTTCTGTGCCTGACTGGCATATCGGCCCGACCCTCCACACTTCTTGGCAGAAGCAGTGTATGCCACACAAGCATGCGTGATCATCCTCCCGCATTCTATTGCCAGGCAAGTGACGACCGATAGTTGCCACGTATGACGAGTATTCGCAGCTGTATCTCCGTCTTCTCTTGGTGTTCATTAACGTTCATTCTTGGCCTCTGGATGTCACTCTTTACGAAGTTGGGAAATACTGTAAGTGATGATATTGACGCACCAACTAAGATCAAATTAAGGTTGAGCAATACGTGAACCAACGAACCAATCAAACACTATTATACGTAACCCTTATGCATGGCGTGGGGTGAACTGCCAGCTGTTTCTTTGCTTAGACAAGACGCGAGATGAGCCAGCTACAGTTATTCTTGGGCTCACTCATCCTTGTTTTCCGCTTTCCTAGCACTGTGTTTGGTGTGCGCGTGGGCGCACATTCTAATACCCTTCGCTAGTGTGTTTGCGCCAGTGTAATTTATGCACTCTCCGCTCTCCGCCTAGGTATCCCCATTTCAATCTCCCAGGTCAAGTTTGTAGCGGGCGGCGCCGAACCACACGGGTAACTCTGGCGGCCTTCAATTAACTTTCCTTCTGTACTTCGTTAGGTCATAGCGGATATCAGTGCAACGTTATTCAACAGATATAGTTAATAATTAAGCTTGTACCTGCAGTATCCGTACGTACATCAAATATCATCGGCGGCTCAGACAAAAACCCACGAGCGACCATAAACAGTGTGATGAGTAGGCGATCGACTGGTGGTCTATAAAAATGGCACTGCTATCACCGATGCTCTCTGAGACAAGTCGAGATGCCGATCTGAGAGATGTTTTCGGAAATAGGAGGGAAAGCATGCAATATATTACTTAAAGACTACAGTACAGTATGTCTCCGATGGATGTCATTGATGCATTTTTGTGCAATTTGCCTGCAAGGGGACGCCGAGCCGAGCCGAGACGTAATTGCAGTGGCGGCGACTAGCGGCGTGAGAACCCAATTCATCCTAAGATGCTAGTAGCATAGCACGTGTGACCCAATAAAACGCCATTCTCAACGTCAACATTATCCTCAATACTTGCTGATCTGGCATGTCTCGTTGCTATTCTACTTCAATCTGTCTTCCATCTATTGGAAGGCTGGGCCGAAGACGAAGTGCTCTTAGTCGTGAGTCCCAAAACTCCAAGTACGTTCCCCTTTGCTATGTTTTTCAGCTCGTGACTAATCACCGCTCTGGGTGACAGGCCAGATAGTGCATCCATTCACATCCTCGACGATGATTCTCTTATCAATATATTCCGTCTCTATCGACCGATTATCTTAGACGAGGACGAAGCCGATAGTACCCGAATTCTACAAGGGGGAGAATGGGACCGTGAACGCTGGTGGTACAAGCTCGTGAAAGTTTGTCGAAGATGGCGATACCTTATACTCGGATCAGCAACCCACTTACAGCTTCGTCTCTTTTGTGCATATGGAACGCCGGTAGCAGAGATGCTAGCTCATTCACCTCCCCTTCCCATCATCATCGACTACCTGGACAAAGATCACAACATCACGACAGAAGACGAAGAGGGAATAATCCTTGCACTTCAACGCCGCGACCGAGTGCGCCGCATCCGCATTGAGATGCCTCATTCGAATTTGCAGAGACTCATTGTGGAATTAAACGACGAATTTCCGATGCTGGAATACCTTTATGTCGCGTCTCCTCCCCCGCACGCTACTAGTTTATTACTCAGCAATACGTTTCGAGCACCACAACTACGCCACCTCATAATGAGAAACTTTGCCCTCACAATAGGGTCTCCATTACTTATGACCACCGTTGGCCTTGTCACGCTCTCGCTTCAGAAGATCCGCCGGCCTGCCTATTTTCGCCCGAATGATTTGCTCCAGCGGCTTTCATTCATGCCCCAGCTGGAGACACTCACGATCACCTTTTCCTTCCCCTTTCACCAAGATGTTGCCGGACAGCCGTCGGGTTCATCGATCATGACACGAGTCGCACTTCCTAACCTTCGCTGGTTTACATTTGGAGGTTTAAGCGCTTACTTGGAAGTGGTTCTTTCTTGGATCACCGCCCCTCTCCTTGGAAGGCTCGAAATCGTTTTCTTCAACGAGCTCAACTTTTCTGTCCCAACCCTCGCCCAGTTTGTGAGCAAATCAGAGAACCTCAGGCCAAGTTATGCCGGTTTCTGGGTCTATAACGGGGGGGTTCTCATATTGGCACATCCCCGTGAGGGTGCCAAGATGTATGCTTTACTGATATATGTTAGCTGCATGCACCTCAACTGGCTAGTGTCATTCGCCGCGCAGATAACCAATTCGCTTAGCCCCGTGTTCTTTGCGGTGGAGCATCTCACTCTTGCAAACCAGTCACACAGGCTGTCGCCAGAGGGGCACAATCAAGTGGACCACACACAGTGGCGCACAATCCTTGGGTCCTTTTGCAACGTGAAGGCCCTTCGAGTCGGCGATGCGCTCGTCGGGGAACTCTCTCGTTCACTACAATTGAATGACGGAGAACTTACTCAGGAGCTTTTACCCGAACTAAAGGAGCTCTCATACGCTGCAAGTAACGATACTAGAGATGCATTCACCTCCTTCATCACCACCCGCAGGATTGCAGGACGCCCCGTCACCCTCATCCGTCGCTGAAGAGCTACATCCGACGATTGGCGTAAGTTATAGTGCGCTGGAAGCACCGTCGCGGGTGGTTCAGCTCGGTGTTTCCGTGATGCTTTACGTAGCAACCTCTGCCCCACCCCCAGTTAATCGCTCATCTACTGTATCATCCGGGCTACTACTCTCATGTCTGCCTGTATTCATTCCCATCATTAGGACCTTTGACCGTTCAAACATTAAAGAGATGGTGCTGAAGATACCCTACATGGGTGGTACCCTCTTGTTTGTATACTTACACGCTTCTCTATTACAGTTCCAACTTGCCGATATGATATTTTATAGCCTACCCTTGTGGCTCTCGATATTTTGTTCCTGAAGCAGAATTCTCTATGGGACGGCTGTATACGTCCGCGCCGTGGTCTGAAGGCTCCGGTTGACATTGTATCTCTATGCTACTTTACGCCTGTGACTAAGATGGCAATGTTATTCGATGCTCACACGGCTCTCCGACTCGGAGACGCGTCCAGGTGGCAAGCTGAGAAATATTTTCGGAAATAAGTTAAGAGAGAAAGGATGCAATATATCTCTCAAAAACAGTGTCTTTGATAGCCCAAATCATGATCTTGATGCGTTTTTGTGCAACTTGCCTGCAAAGGGAGCCCGACGAGACGTAATCACAATGCTGACTGCGGCGACCAGCGGCGTGAGAACTCAATTTATCCTGGATCCTAGTGGCGCAGCACAGCACGTGTGACCCAATAAAACGCCATCCTCAACATTATCCTCATTACTTACTCCCCTGGCATGTCTCGCTGTACGTCTACTCCAACCTGTATTCCGTGTATTGGAAGACCGGGCCGAACCCGAAGTGTTCTCAGTCGTGAGTCCCAAAGCCCCAAGTACGCTCCCCTCTGCTATTTTTTCAACCCGTGAGTAATCACCACCTCGAGCGACAGACCACATAGTACATCCATTCACATCCTCGATGATGATTCACTTATCAACATATTTCGTCTCTATCGACCGGTTCTCTTAGACGAGGGCGAGGACAAGGGCGATGGTACCCGAATTCTTCAAAGGGGAGAATGGGACTGTGAGCGCTGGTGGTACAAGCTCGTGAAAATTTGTCAAAGATGGCGATACCTTATACTCGGATCAGCAACTCACTTGCAACTTCGTCTCCTTTGTGCATATGGAACGCCGGTAGCAGAGATGCTAGCCAATTCACCTCCCCTTCCGATTATCATCGATCACTTGGACAAAGATCACAACATCACGACAGAAGACGAAGAGGGAATAATCCTTGCACTTCAACGCCGCGATCGAGTGTGCCGCATCCGCATTGAGATGCCTCATTCGAATTTGCAGAGACTCATTATGGCCTTACATGACGAATATCCGATGCTGGAATACCTTTATATCGAGTCTCCTTCCCCTCACCCTACGGGTTTGATACTCAGCAATGGATTCCGAGCGCCACGACTACGCCACCTCATAATGCGGAACCTTGCCCTCACAATCGGATCTTCATTACTTAAGACTACAGTTGACCTTGTCACACTTTCACTTCGACAGATCCGTCCATCTTCCTATTTTCGCCCAAATGATTTGCTCCAGTGGCTTTCATTAATGCCCCAGCTAGAGATACTCACGATCACCTTTTCCTTCCCCTTTCACCATGATGTTGCCGGACAGCCACCAGATACGTCGATCATGAAACCCATCACACTTCCTAATCTTCGCTGGTTTACATTTGGAGGTTTAAGCGCTTACTTGGAAGTGGTTCTTTCTTGGATCACTGCCCCTCTCCTCCGAAGGCTCCAAATCGCTTTCTCCAATGAAGTCAACTTTTCTGTCCCATCCCTCGCCCAGTTTGTGAGCAAATCAGAGAACCTCAGGCCTACTTATTCCGGTTTATGGATCTATAACGGGGGGGTTTTCATATTGGCACATCCCCATGAGGGTGCCAGGGTGTATGCATTGTTCATACATGTTAGCTGCATGCACCTCGACTGGCTAGTGTCATTCGCTGTGCAGATAATCAATTCGCTTACCCCCATGTTCTCTACGGTGGAGCGTCTCACAATTACAAATCAGCCACGTGCACTGTCGCCAGTGGGACACTATCAAGTTGACCGCACACAGTGGCGCACAATTCTTGAGTCCTTTCGCGGCGTGAGGATCCTTCACGTTGGCAATGAGGTCGTTGGGGAACTATCTCATTCCCTACAATTGGATGATGGACAAGTTACTCAGGAGCTGTTACCAGAACTGAAGACGCTCTCATATACTGCAAGTGACGATACTAGGGATTCATTTACCTCCTTCATCGACGCCCGCAGAATTGCAGGCCGCCCCGTCACCCTCATCCGTCGCTGAAAACGCTACCTCTGACAATCAGCGTTTATAGTGCGCTGGAAGCACCCTCGCAAGTGGCTCAGCTCGGCGTTGTCGTGATACTTTACGCGGCAACCTCTGCCTCACCTCCGGTTACGATTTACCAAACCATCCATCTACCACCTTTGGACTACTACTCTCATTCCTGCCCGTTTCTATTCCCATCATCATCAGGACTATTCACCATCGCACATTGAAGAGATATTGCTGAAGGTACCCCACATAGGTGGTACCCTCTTTTTTGTATACTTACATCGTTGTTCTATTAATTTGCGGATATGATATTTTAGCTTATGCTTGTGGCTTTCAATGTTCTGTCCCTGAAGTCGCCTTTTCCATGGGGCCTCTATCGCCTGAATGGCTTGCAAGGATCGTTCTCGAGGGAAGGCCATCGAACCCATGCATAAAGAGTTGCGTCGCCCTGTCCCCCGGGCATTGGGTGGTTTCCTCTCTCTGTTACTCGTCTGGACCAACCCAGCTTGCCTGGTGCGCCTGAGCACAGGGCGGGGTGCCTGCGTAAAGGTGGACGAGCTCCAGATGATGGACACGGACATGACCTGCGCCAGGTGCTCGCCCTTGTGGGTGGATGACTTAGCCATGTTCTGGAACGTGTTCTTCAGTTGCAACCCAGATACAGTGCTCATTTTGCCACATGTTTGTCACATGGTGAATCAATTACAAAAGTTCAAAGAACATCGGACAGATGGTCACCTGGCGGCCCCCTTCCGGCGTGAATGACGACCACGACCATTTGTACCGCCTGCAGATATGGCAGCACCATAACAGCCCTATGTAGTCCGTGTATGCACGCTTGTTTATGGCTATTAATATTATGTTCAGGTCGTCTGACTCCTTGATATTCCCAACTTACGTAATCCTTGCCAGAACAGATTTCTATCGTTCGTATTTGCATAAGTCCGGGTCTCGAATACGCTCCACGCATTCACTCTCAACAATGTTCGGTGCTACTTTGTAGTCCAAGTACAACTGACGCACAACTCGCGGTGGTGCGGCGGTCCGCCAGGCGACCGTCTTCCTGGGATTCCCGTAGCTCTTTCCTTGGTCGGCGATTGCGACCACTTCTCGACGGTGTTTGTGCGCACCTCGCAAGTCTAGTAGAGCGGGAGATCATTGCATACGGCGCAACGCTGCCCGCATGTAGGCTACAGGTAGGTGTGCCGGTTCCCGAGTGTGCTCTCGGGGTTATCAAGCCGATCTTATATGAACCGTACGTCAGGCTCAACTCAAGGAGCTTCTAGAATTTCATGGGCGAAATTGGTCCCGGTGAGATCCTGTGCGAGCCTTGGCGCCGAGTGCATTTTGATCGTGAAAGCAAAGAGACAATGTTGCTCCACAATCCAGTGCGTTACTCATACAGTATTGACCTTTTTGCATACATCCGGCAGACGTCACCTCAGGGTGGGCGAGTTACAACTTGAGATCTATGATAGATTGGACAGTAGAGAGTCCAGCACCAGGTTATGGAACTTAATGGAAAGGTATAGTATACATTTCGTTGCATGTTGAAGTGGGCCCCAAGTTCCAGTAGGGACACGAGAGTGACTCAGATTGCCCACTCTCGAAATTGAGTCAAGCAATGGACATATTCGACATTCGTTGGGAAGCGGGACATGGCCACGGCCACTGAGCTGGAGGGGGAAGAGTGAAATTGATGATGCGGACAATAATGATGATGACACGTCTGCGTCTGCGCCGTGGTGGCCCTGCGTGAGGAGGATAAGTGAGAGGGTGGGTGAGTCGATCGATAATTATCTATAAATGTAGAAGTGAGATGTCCCAAGACGAGAGTGTTGGGTTGTGTGATTGGGTAGTGAGTGATAGGGGACTCGGAGAGCGGGAGGTAGGTCAGCTCTTGTTTCTGAAACAGAAGAGTTGAATGAGTGGACTGTGACAGGACCGCAAAGGTCTTTCCCAACGGCCATTTACATTTACAGTTTCGGCGTTCCCTGAGGCCTTCGTATTTCGCGCTTTTTTTCAACAAAAAAAGTCGAGTTAACTGAGACGAGACAAGACATACCGTCCGTATACTACTCATTCATATTACTCTGATGCGACTGACTAGACGGGACCGGGACGGATGGACAGATACCCTGAGTCTGAGGGAGACGGGGCATTGCCGATGTCGCACGCTGCTTACAGTAGGACGACTGAAAAAGGGCCTACTCGTGGGAGTGGGGGTGCGGAGGGAGTGATTCATGTTTGGGTGACATACCTTGGCAATGATTTGAGATATGGGGCGGACCGGGACCCGTGCCTGCGCTGGCCTCGACAACCGCGCCGTCAACTTACTTACAACCCCCAACCACTATTGACGTCTGGCTCCTTGTCCCTACCCGGGAGGGCTGCTTCTCCTCCATCAGGAAAACCCTTCGCTGCTTAGACCTGCTTAGGCCAGCTTAGACGATTTTTAAGTCAGTTAAGAAGGTTATCTGAGTGAAATTTCCTTAATTTTGCTTAGACATTTAATATCTAAGCAAATAATAGACCTAAGCAAACAATTTAAGAGCTAAGAAAACAATTTACGAGCTAAGAAAACAATTTACAAGCTAAGAAAACAATTTACGAGCTAAGAAAA
>QLOT01021336.1:0-11405 GCA_003313875.1 Russula aff. compacta | reverse complement strand
CGCGCGCACAGCCCTCTCCCTGCTCGAACTCGTGCTCCTTTCCGCTCCAACGACGCCCGAATCTGCACTTGTCGAATCGCTGCGCCGGTCCGTGTCAACGTCGTACGACCGCACCGGCGACGCCCATTACGACCTCATCTCCGCGCTGCACAAGAGCGTGCGTGGCAGCCAGCCTGGCGCGGCGCTCTACTGGCTCGCGCGCATGCTCGAGGCTGGCGAGGACCCTATGTACATCGCACGGAGGATGACGGTTTGCGCGAGCGAGGACATCGGTATGGCGGATGGTGGCGCGCTGCCCCTAGTAAGTTTGCTTTGCTCTCGTGTTAATCTGACTCGCGCACTGAAAGGCTGAATGGGTGTTCTCTCCGCGGGCGATGGGCGGTATCGTACATAGGCCGTCGCTGCGCTGCAGACTTGTCAGACGGTCGGCATGCCCGGATGTCGTGTTCCCCTCGCAGAACTCGTTATGTACCTCGCCAAAGCACCCAAGTCGACGCGTGCGTATGAAGGATACAATCGCGCCGAAAGGCTCGTGAAGCTGGACCCGACCTTGCTCGTTCCCATCGCGATGCGTGACATGCCGGCGGGTGCGATGGAGGCGATCGGGTCTGATGAGGCCTACAGTGCCCGTCACTCAAAACCGGCACGTGTCGTATAGAGAAAAATAAAATGATAATAGCATGTCCACAAATGTAATAATAAGTATTCTAATTATATATACATGCTCTAGGACACTTGGTGAAGAAAGTTACATCGCTAGATTTTCGAGATTTTGACTTTGAACCGACTGAGAATTCCAAAAATGGATTTCAAGCGGCGATTGTCGGAATTACTATATATGGATATCGGAGTTACCATATTTGGTATGCTAACTCTGCAGTCCCTTATCGCACATCACCTGTGTGCTCAGTTTAATAAAATATCAATGCTCATCATCATAGTTGGACCACAATGGCGGTGGGATTTATACTTTTTCACGGCATACTCTGCCTGTTTAGCATTGAGACCCTTTCTGTGGTACAGATTGTAAAAGTTAGATCAAAATGTGATTAGGTGAGAGATAATTGTAATCGTACCTGTAGGCATCCATGTACCTCCAACATTTATGGAAAAACCCATGGATCATCTTCACAGGGCAGTCATCAAGGATCTCTGGAACAACATGACATGCAGTGCGAAATGTGCCATCTGCAGATTTGCGAAAACATGTTATCATGGCGATAAGGGTGCCGGCATCAGTAACATGAGGTGATGGCATTTCCACGCACATGCACAAGCTTTGACTCATCCCCAGTACATCTCAATGGGGTTCAACTCACAGTGGAATTTGGGCAAGAACCAACATTTATGCCCAGCTTCCTCACAAATCAATTGAATAAGTGGTTTTTTGCTTTTGAAGTCTTGTTGATTTGCAATCATTTTCCTCATGCAGCAATTGATGCACTTGGAGGCAATAACAACGTCGCTGACCTCCTCTAGGGGCTCGTCTTCCACCACATGCACTTCACAAAGGACTTGATCAAGTGCCTTTCATGACATCTTGCACACTCTACATTCCCCCACTACTCTGCCATTATTGGCTTCTTCAAGCGTTGTTAGCAGGCCATGCTCCTCCAGAACATGTTGCATCCCTTTCAGCTGTCTGCAGAAGTTGTAGTCTGGGTGAGAAGGTGGGAGATCCTGTGGAAAGTCTATCATCTGACGGAGGATGTGTAAGGAGGGATCTGGGTTATCATTGGGTATCAAGGTATTGTGCATCTTGCGTTGCTTCCCCCCTGGCTGTACGTTCATCTCTTGCACATTCAGAGTGTCTTTGGTGAATGCCCCATGTGCAGATGACTGGTCGAACACAAACTTGGCCACAGCATTAGGGTACATTCGCTCAAATATTGTTATCACGCATTTTATCTATATGCCCAGGTAAGTCACTTGATTTTCATTGTAATGGAGCAACTTACCTGTTCAACCAGCTTGTCATTTGTCCAGTAACCGTCATGATTTTTTCCTGGATAGATGATCTCACGGACATCTGTGGATTGCAGTTGCTTGCCTTCTGGAAGCATGGAATTCTCTTCGATTTGAGCAGGGGATAAGGTAAGTCGGACACATGGATCGCACGTCCCTGACCCTTCTTTTGCAGCGGCATCCTGTTATCATGGACTCAGGATTTATGAGGAAGATTGTTTACTTGGAATATTGACTCATCATGAAAGATCAGTATGTGGAGCAACTCTCCTGGTGTCACTGGTGAAGCCATGACCTTAGTAAAGTCTGAAGTAACAAGCGCAATGCTCGCAAGTCCCACTTGCGAGGAAAGGTAAACAAGCCACAAATCTCCCCCTGGGTGACTAGGTCACAAACACTGTATTCTCCTAGACAAGGAAACATACAGGGCGGACAGGAGACTTGACTTAGAGAGTCTCCAAGTCCAGCGCCTAATGCGCTTATATACCTTCGGGCTGAAGGCCCGGTAGTCCGAACTATGGTACAGTAATGTGACAGTAGTAAGCGTACAGTAATCAGGAACAATAAGAGAGAACAATCAGTAAGCGACTAAACTGCTCACAAAGCAGAAGTCCTAATCCAGCGCACTGACTAAAGCGCTGACTGATGCTGAGTGATACTAAAGAGCTTCCAAAGCTCTTACTCATCGCCTCTGACTAATTGTTAGTCATGCACAGTCATCCTGCTTACTCCAGGGCTCTGTCTTCATCATCCTGCTCTTAGGGCATCCTAGAAGCCAAAGTCCATGCGGTATCGTGTGCACCGGACCGTGACTGCATAGCCAGTCCACGCTGCCAAATCCTAGAGAGAACGTCCATCATCTATACTTACCAAACCTCAATGCCTCATCTGGGGTCTCACAGTGACTAGCTTTATGGTTGAAGAGGCAGTATCTGCAGTGGCACAGTTGTGAGTGTGGTCCTTGGCCCACTTCAAGGTATGGTAGTTGATGCTGTCCTGCTGTGATATAATTCCATCTTTGCTGGTGGTCTTCTTCCCCCTCCTCAATCCATTCATGGATCATGCTTGTGACCCCTTCCCGTAGTAGCCGTCCTCCCACTTCCTCCAGTATAGCCCTGTGTCTGATTTTGGCTTGTTCAAGTAAACCCCATTCTGTGAATGCAAAGTCCTCCAGTCACTTTACTTGTGCCTCTCTCTCCCGTGGTTGAGCACGCGTGAGCTCAGCCTGTCGGTAGCGATGCACATCAGTGTGAATTCTGGGGTCGTCGATACTCCATAGGGCCTGGTTGTAGTCAGCATTCAACATAGTGTGGGCTCCAACTCCTGGTTCATCAAAGAACTCTGCTTTGTCGTCATTGCACCAGCTTTGGATGCGCTCATCAGCTGCATATCTCGGTGCGTCTCTCCCATCTGTCATGAATAATGTCGGCTCTCCTGTGACCCTGTCAATCCCTAGGTAGGAGTATTTGTGGTAGCATCCCCTTTCTTGCTCTTCCTCTGTTCACCATGCCCTGGGGCGCGCCTTGATGTGGTATGGCCACCCCAGGTGATCGTTTGTGATGTCCTCTGCTACTGGCACAGCTCCTCCTTTGGGTATTTTGCGCGGTTCTGGGGTGTTAGTGTCTCCAAACTCTCCTTCAGTTGGTAGTAGCTGAAGGGTTTTGGCAGTCTCCCCAGTCTCCGTGGGACTGAGGCTGCGGACATGGTAAGATGGGGATAAGGAGATGGACATGGATGAAGGTGCTCCTTCAGACGTGGCTGGTGTCACTGTCACGCTAGACTGGGTGTGGTGGGTTTGTCTTCTGATGATCTGAGCACGTTGCTCTCTGAGGTGGGGTTCTAGATAGTCTGGTGGTCTGCGTTGGTTCTCTGGGTTGAAGTAATTGTCAAGCTCGATAGCCACAGTTGAAGTTGGTTGGTTAGTTGGTTGTGTACTAAGGACTTGGCCATCTGTTGCGGTTGCCTCCACTTAGTAATAGTTGTTGTCTAGAATGATGTTGATAGCTAGGTCTTGAGCAAACAGTCATGGGCGCGACTTGTGTGAATGCTGTTTGTAAATAGAGGTTGCCCCTCCTCTTGAGAGGGATCTATACTTTCGATAGATTGTTGGGGTGCAAGAGCCTAAGCAAACACTGCTCTCTGCTGACTGCGCAGGGTGAAGCGTGGGCGATCGCCTAGTGATCTAATTAATACCACGTGTTGCTATCTGTTGCAACTTCTCTGTAATGTCAATACTCTCAGCTTTAAGAGGACGCTAAAGACAAGGTTGATTGGAGGCTTCAAGTCCAATAGGATCTCCTTGCTCGGATGGGGGCACAGAATCGATGCAGGTGATTCTGAGCGGAGTTGGTGTTGGAGTGACAATAAGTTCCTAATACAGAACTGGGGTTTCTGGATATAGCAGTTAAGAGTCGCGTTGGCTCTAAGTCGCTTTAGAAGACTCTTTCAAAGGCTTTGAAAGAGCTCAAGTGGAAAGGGGAGTTGTGGGTTTTTAAGCTTTCTAAGATTCACTCAATTATTACAGTGAACGATGTCTTGTATTGTACAAGAGACCAAGCTTAAGGCTTTAGTCTCGTTCTAAGGGGCCTTATATACTAGAGTACTACTGTGGCTGTACATATGCTGCTCTGTGACGCGTCAGAGCGGTGGGACGTGTCCTCCAAGGTGCCGTGCTGAAATGCTTGGTGCTAGGTATGTAGTAAGCCTCTATGAGTAAGTACTATGAAACGAGTCAGCAGAATTAGGTAACAAGTCAGCAGAATTATGAAACATGTATTAGTAGCTGTAGATTAGTAAGCAGCAAAGGGATATGAGTCTGAGGTGAGGCAGTCCAAGCGTAATAGAGATATAGTAATGTAAGGAGGGGGTGAGGTGGAGGTGGCTTGGTGCCGGAGCGTGGGAAAGTAGGTTACCATAAAAGGAAGGAGAACATGATGTAAGCAGAATCAGTCTGGAGAAAATAATAGTACAGGTACAAGTCCACAACAGTCGCTGATGCGGCCACACCTGTGGGCATTCCTTCAGGTGGTGGTGTGATGTAATGCGTGTGAAACATAAGACCGATAGGACTTAGTAACACACAAGTGGAACAGGGAAATTGCAGCTTCAAGTCGATAGACTTAGCTACGGGGATTTGATCACTCGAAAATGAAAAGCACAAAGTATGATTCAACTCAAGCTTAAGGCTTGAGTGCTACAACTAGCCTGCTTTTATACATCTGCGACCTGATCGAGTCACTACTATCAAACTTACTAGGTACTACCAGAACAAGTCAGAAACCTCGGGCGGATCATGTGACTCATAAGGAGTCACATGCGTCATGACTCGAAGTCATGGTGCTGCATCACATGTAAAGAAAGTGTCCGTACTTGAGTAATGGTAACAATTACTGTCCTGAGGGTATCATCATTCCCCCCCCAGAAGGAAAGTCCCGAGACATAACCGGAAATCGTAGGCAGGGCTTACAAGTGACCACCATACTTCTTGTAGTGAGAGGGAGGATATGACCTATACCACCGGCTATTCCTTTTTCGCTCCCTGGCGTAGCCACAAGTGTCCGGTAAGTTGCAACCATAGTTAGGATGCATGCAAGGAACAAAACAACAGGAGCTGCTATTGTGGAAGCAAAGGAAATGGGGTTGCTCACAAGCGGCTCCTCTATGCCCAACTTCATGGCAATACATGCAGCGATGGTCGGGCCCACTGATGTCGTCATCGCTGGTATGTGGAGAGCGATCGGTGGGTCCTTGGGCTGCAAAGATGGGTGGTAGGGAACCGAAACGAGGTCTCTGTGGACTCCTCTTGTTATCGCGAACACGTACGAGGGCACGTTGCACGCAGGTGTGGGCGTTAGCGAGTGCCAACCTTCTTTTGATGCGACCTTGTTCACAAGTTAGGATGTCGCACCTTTCTTGCCACTCGTTCCTCACTTTTCTAGCTGCTGCTTCTTGTTCAAGGATAAGTGGGAGTTGATCCTGCAATACTTTAGTCTTGGCAGGTATCTGGCGATACCTGCGGATATCAGCTTCCAACCCTCGATCTTCTAACAGAGCGATTGCCGCGTTGAGTTCGGGGTCGAACTGGAGGGCTTTCTTGAACAGATTGAGGTGCTGGGGATGGTGCTGAGTGCATCTGACGCTCACTGGTTGAGCGACAAGGGGTTTACTACGAATGGGGTGACCAGCTCCTAGAGTTCCTTCTATGGTGGGGTCATCTGACATCCAATCTAGCTGGAACCGGAGGTATTTGGCTTGTTCCAGGGGATTGCCGTCTTCATCGTAGGAAAGGTAGAAAGGTGGACCATGGCGCACCGGGTTGTATTCTTCCCAGTGTTCACCGGGGTGGTCAGTAGTAGCTGGTGCGGCAACTTCCTCTACAGAGGGGGTAGGCGAGACCGAACGAGGGCAATACTCAAACTCCATAGTGTCTAAATTGTCTTTGGTGGCTGTGAGGTCAATAGCGTTAGATAGGGGGACAACGACCGGAGCTCATGGAGGAGGGACTGGGAGCGGAGTGGGTGAGATGGCGCGACCTTTGCCCTTATCCTTTCGTGTGGTAAAAATGGAGGTGTCGGATGGTGGTGGAGAACCGAATATATGAGGAGGAGCAGGTGGCTCGAGCGGAACGGGGATGTCGGCTTCGTTAGTGTTTGGTGGAGGACGCGGGCCTGGATGCGGCAGTACAACGTTGTCGGGGTTGTGGGGTAAATAGCCGAAGCGGATTAGGAGGTCTTCTGGCCACCATAGTGGGGCATCGGAATACCCTTTTCTAGCCTGTCGATCCACGTCCCAATTAGCATACTCTTGTGGATACATCATGGCATGTTCATCCTTAGTGAGGAGGCGGCGGATGGGACTGATGATTTCTCACGCCCAGCTTCGCAAGGGATACTTGTAATCTGTAGCAGAGACCCGATGAGAAGCGTCGAGGGCTAGGATACTTGCCTGGATGGCAGTTGTAGGATGGAGTGGAGGGACGAAGGAGCGACGCGTAGGAGGAGCCATAGGCGGTGGGAACTCGAGACGGGTTCTGGTCCCTCCAGGGCTTTTGGTAATTTTGACCTCGCCTCTAGGTATGATGATGGGAGCTAACTTTAGAACGGGAGAGACTTCTTCCAGGGGTTCTCGTGGGTCAACCCCTTCGACGAAGGCGCTGTCTTCTTTAGAGACTAATGGGGCTCTGATGGTAGGAGCTGGGGACGTTGAGCGAGAAGACATTTGTTTGGTTGGTATGCGAGTAAGAAGAGTGGGTTGGAGTTGTATACGGCGAACGATGAGGCTTTTTATACGACTGGGATCAGCTTGTTGGTAAGCTTTTAGTAATTGAGGTGCATGAATGTTTTCCTCTGGTTCCCATGAGTCATGAGCGCTGCTGTAACCCTTCCATCTGACTCGATATTGACGCTGTCTTTTACGCCCGAAGAGTCGGGTGTCTAGAATTTGTTCTACTTCCCACTCTTCTTCTCCGTCAATTAGATCAGGAGGGGGATCAGTGAAGTTTGGTCCGTGTTTCTCCGTTTCCTTATATGGGGATAGGAAACTGGCATGGAACACATTGTGGATTTTCCACTGTGGCGGTAGGCGTAGTTGGTAGGCAACATGTGAAATGATTTTTGTGATGGTGAAGGGCCCTTGGCATTTCGCACGTAATTTGTTGGTGGTGTGATGTGTTTTGAGATTTTTCCAATCTAACCAGACTCGTTCGCCAATAATGTAAGGACGGAAATGAGTTGCGTGTTGTAGTCGTGCTTGAGCAGCAAGGATATTGTCCTGTACTTGTTGCCGCACGATGAACGCGTGTTCAAGGCGGGCTTGTTGTATGGGGAAGGGGGAGATCGCATGACGTTGCTGTATGGTAGGAATAAAACCATATAAGGCTTCGAAAGGAGAAACTTTTGTTGTTGCAGAAACACGAGTATTTAGAGCATATTGCGCGATCGGAAGGAGTTGCGCCCAGTTGTCTTGCTGTTCTGTGCAGAAGATACGTAAAAAGACTTCCAGAGTTTGGTTAGTCCTCTCAGACTGCCTGTCAGTTTGAGGGTGGTAAGCGGAACTAGCATTATGGCGAATGTCGAAGGCGGAACACAAGGCCTTGAATAATTGAGAAGTGAGACGAGGGTCGCGATCAGAGATGATTTTTTTTGGACAGCCGAAATGTACGAGGACGTAAGTGACGTATGCCTGAACCATTTCCTCAAGGGATTGTGTTTCGCGACATGGGATGAATATTACCGCTTTGGTTGCATCGTGGTCTGTGACTGTGAGGATGGAATCATATCCTAAAGAAGGGGGTAATTTGGTAATCCAATCGACGCTGACTGTTTGAAAAGGCAATGCATCAGGCGTAGGCGTGATGGGGAAAGGTGGTGGTTGGTTAGGGTGCGTGTTGGATTTGTTTTGCTGACAGATTGCGCAGCCTTTTACGTAGGCACGGATGAAATCACGCATATGAGGCCACCAGTAATCGCGCTCTATGTGGGAGATGGTGGCGGCTGCTCCGGGGTGACCCGTGGCAATGTGATCATGATACGCTTGCAAGACGTCTCGTCGTAGTTCGAGAGACTCTGGCACTACAATCTGAGAATTGTGATGGGCAGTGTCATCGGTCCAAGTGACTCCTGGATAGGTCGAGATTTGTGACCGATGTTGTTGTTGTTGTTGCAAGATCTGATCGTGAACAGAGGTAAGGGCGAGTTGTTTGATAAACAACTCATCAGGAAGTGCCATCACTTCCTCGTTGTCTTCCTTTCCATCATAGAAATCTGGACGGTGTGAGAGAGCATCGGCCTTGTTGGACTTTCCTGGACGGTGCATGAGTTTAATGGGGTAATCAGCTAGAGTGTTGATATACCGAGCGACGCGTCGATTAACCTTCTGAGGATGTCTATAGAAGGCTAAATTAGTGTGATCAACGAACACCAAAGTCTCGTGTTGTGCACCCATGAGTAAGTGACGCCAATGAGTTAAACCGAAAATGAGCCCCAGAAACTCTCTATCCCAGACGTGGTAGTTCCACTCTGCATCGTTTAGAGTGCAAGATGCATATCCGATGGCGCGCCTCTTTCCTCGGGAATCTTGTTGGAAGAGGACGGCTCCTACCGCGAAGTCGGAGGCGTCCGTTTCTAACTCATACGGTTTCGACGGATCAGGTGTAGAAAGGGCTGGGTCGTCGAGAATAGCGGAGATTAAGTTGTCTAGTGCAAGGCGGCACTCAGGTGTCCAGAGGAAGGGTGTTTCCTTTTTGAGGAGGGCGTTGATAGGTCGTGCAATGGCGGAGAAATTACGGATGAAGGGGCGTTGATAATTTAATACGCCCATTGTTTGTCGTACCTCTCTGACGTTTTTGAGGGTACGTGGCCAGTCGTGAAGTCCTGCAATTTTGCTTGGATCGATATGGAGGTCGCCATCTTTGACACGAAAGCCTAAGAACTCAACCTCGGGGACTTTGAACTGACACTTGGATGGTTTGAGGAAGTAATGTTGCTTTTTGAACAGATCTAGGAGTTCGTGGACAATAATGCGGTGGAGCGCGCGCTGCTCCGAAGTGGATCCCGTAGCGACTAACCCGTCGTCTAGAAAGTTGGCGAAGTTATCGGGATATTTATCTTTGATGGGACGTAAATCGCGGTCCATTATTCGCTGGAACAGAGGGGGGGCATTTGAGAAGCCAAAACCCATTACTTGTGGGATGTAGGTTCCTAGTGGTGTTTTAAATGCCGCTTTGTGAGCGTCCCCTGGCGTTATGCAGATGTTGTTATATCCAGCACGAAGGTCGAACTTTGTAAACAGCGATTTACCCCGTAGTTTGTCGAGCTCGAAGCGCATATCAGGCAGCGGATAATCATCTTTAATGGTAAGATCATTGAGCTTTCGATAATCGATTACCATGCAAAGTTCCTTCCCGTCTTTCTTCAGGATGAAGAAGCAGGGCGATGTAAAGGGGGACGATCCTTCTTTAATGAATCCTTTGTCTCGGTCTTTCCGCAGCATTTCCCGGAGGATCTCGGTTTCTTGGTGATTTAGCGGATAGACTTTGCAAAAGAGTTCTTGTGGGGCGTCGGGTTTTAACTGAATGGAGAAGTTTTCTTCTCGTAGAGGTGGTAATGCTTTTGCTGCTTCTTCGGAGAACACACGGGCATGGCGACAATACTCCAAAGGTACTTGGTCCTCAGTGAGAGTTACCTTTGTCTCATTAGCGGTCGCGGCCCACTGTTGAGCGAAACTGGTGCGACGCATGTAGAGTGTCTCCCCTGGTGCTAGTGCTCCACACGCTTGTCGCGCGGCGAGTTGGATGGAGCGCACAGTTAGAGGATAGACTTCTCTGTCAGCATGGAGGTGTAAAGTTTGTACTGCATTGATTGTTTTTGCTTCCCAATCGATTGTTGGGTTAAATTTGCGTAGAAAGGTGTATCCCAATAGGAGGCGATCGCTGCCAAGATCTGTAAGGTAGAGGCGGATTCGTTTCGCGATACGCCCCAGGGTGAGCGTTGAATCGAGGTAGTGAGTGATTTCTCCGGCTCAATTTGTGGATCCGTCGACATTGTGGACTACGCGTGGTGTTGCAAGTTTAGCAGTTTTTAATCCCAGTTGTCTTACTAGGTGTGGATGGATGAAGCAATCGGTCGCGCCGCTATCGATGATTGCGGTGCCAGCCTTGGTGGAGTCAAAAGAAATGTTTATTGGTAGTGAATTAGCAACCCGTATGTACATGACTCATGAAATGGCCTTCACTGCGGCTGTTAAGCGTCGGCATATTAAAAATCCTCGTTAGTTTCGAGGGCAGGGGCGTCAGCCATAAGGCTGGAAAAGAATTTGTCCGCGACGCCGGGTTTGAGGGCGCGGACTTGAGCAAGAAGCTTTGTAGCCTGTTCGTCTTCAGTGTACGCAGGTGGTGCTGACGCGACAGAGCACGCGTCATCGTCCGGAAGTTCCTCGATGCGGGTGTCACGCTAGACTGGGCGTGGCGGGTCTGTCTGCTGATGATCTGAGCGCGTCGCTCTCTGAGGTGTGGTTCTAGATAGTCTGGTGGTCTGCGTTGGGCCACTGGGTTCAGGTAATCATCAAGCTCTATAGCCACGATTGAAATTGGTTGGTTGGTTGGTCGCGCACTAAGGACTCGGCCGTTACTCTGACGGTTGCCTCCACTTAGTGGTAAATGCTGCTGAGTGAAGCGTGGGTGATCTCCTGATGATCAATTAATACCACGTGTTGCTATCTGTCGCAACTTCTCTATAACGTCTAAGGTCCTTTATAGACGAGGTCGATTGGAGGCTTCAAGTCCAATAGGGTCTCCTCTGGGGATAAGGGCGCAGAATCGACGCAGGCGATTCTGAGCGGAGTTGGTGTCTGAGCGACAATAAGTTCCTAATAAGGAGCTGGTCTTTCTGGATATAGCAGTGAAGAGTCGCGTCGGCTCTAAGTCGCTTTAGAAGACTCTTCTG
>QLOT01021328.1:0-11634 GCA_003313875.1 Russula aff. compacta | reverse complement strand
AAAGGAAGTGATGAGGCGAATGCACAGATACGAGAGGGGGAAAGGACAATCTCACGCTGTTCGTCTCCACTCCGCTCCGGCTCCCGTGGCTCAAAGACTCAACCGAAATCCCGACCAACTTTCGCTCTTTTTCTTATGGCTCAATTACCTTCCCTTTCCCATGGCTCAACTGACTCCGCTTCTCATGGCTCGCCGGGCTGCGTGTACCATCCTGCTCGAATAGAATGTAACTTTCCTGCGTGCTTCGAGCATCCAACTCTGAACTCTTGTGTGCCCTTCCGGGTCCTCGTCTTGCTCTCTCCTCCTTGGCTTTGCCTAGAACCCTCGACAGAGCTAAGTGCTGTCGTATGTCTGGGCTTGACACTGACAAATTACCCTCTCCCCCTTTCCTCTCTCTCGCTTTCTCTTCCTAGTCTGCTCGCTTCTCTTCGCCCTATTCTTCCTCTTGGTCCCACTCTTCCCGATTCGCGCGCGCTAAGACCCGCGGTACACTGGTATTCGACCTTGATCCAAGAAGGTTTGTTCAACGCTTTCTGTAGGCTCTAACTATGCGAACCCCTCCGTACTTGGACAAAATCACCCCCATATGTGTGGGGAGGTGGAAGGTGAGAATACTGTTCGTCTACAGGCCCAGCCCGCCCGTCATTGTGGTTTCTCTGATCACAGGTCGCGGACCTGCAGTGTTCTCATTTTTCGGAAAGCGCGGACTTGCATCATTCTACACCCCTCACAGACTGGCACCTCGTCTTATCCAAGTCCATCCATCCCATTTGTAAGTAAGGTGCCCAAAATTATCATGAATAATATTGTCTCCATATCCAACTTGCGTCCAGTCACAGTGCGCTGATCAACAGGTTAGTAATGTAGCTCACGACCTGGGCCAGGGTTTTTGTAGACAGTAGAGGAGCCAGGGGCAAGGAGAATAGGTAATACACTATCTTGGCTGGATATGTTACAGGCTACAAACTCTTGGCGCAGGAACTAACTACCTAGAGTTTCACCCATGCTGAAGTCTTACCCGCACTGAGGTACACCTGTACGCCTTCCACGCTGCGGTCCATCCATGCATTCTTCTGCGTCGGAATCAAATTGGTAGCCTAAGAAAAAGCAACGTAAGAAAACGAGCAACGACAAAGAAGCAAGGCCTGTCTCAGTACGGCCAATACGGCCAAGTATATACGCAAGAGACTGACCCGGAAGCTTTTACCCCTCCCCGTGCGCTCCTTCGAATGCTAGCGAGAGCACGTCCCAGACGGTCAGCTTAGCCAGGCAAAGCGATCGTTTTCGCGTCCTACGGGCATCACGCATCAACAAGACGCATAATGTTCGCTGTGACGCCGAGCGAATTGGCGAATTTTCCTATACATCACGCATGCAGCTTTATTGTACATCACTATGTGTGGACCCAACCCAATGGACGACAGCTATGGACCCACAGAACACGACGGATGGCTTTTGAAACGAACGACCACTTTTGTGGAAAAATATTTACGAAAATCTCCAAAGTGGGAGATGCGGACATTCCAACACTGTCCGCCATATGCTCCTCGATGGCAAGACTAGTTGCTGCTAAATCAAGAAAAAAATGCCATAAATTCCATCAGGCTACCAGGCAATCCACTATCCACATATTGTACAAGGGTTAATACTACTAGAACGGCTTCTACTCTGCTGTCTACTATATCGTATCGTCTATCTCAAGGACTATCAACACCTTGTAACCACCTGAGCGGCTCCGCCTTGTACGAAACTTGTTGATGTGGGAGCCATCACTATGAAGGTAGTGACTCGCGAGCCGTTTCAATTTGAGGTCCTCGGTAGCAGATATTCCAGAATGTATGAGGCCGGGACCTCCTTGAGAGGGCCCTGCTACGTTGGGCAGACAAGATGCACGACTGAAGGGGCCATCGTTATGCATTTCCTATGGTATCAGACCCAATCAGACAGACTGCATATGCACTGTAAGTAAGTGGGAGGTAGCTCGTACAGGGCCTAGAGGAGCGTGAACCTCAAGACGAGGTGGACCCAGTGCGAGAGGGACGTGTTGGGCAGTGACTGGAGGGGGACCAACGGTGTAATTCTGATTCCCTCGATATGAGTACGGTTCCACGAGACCCTCTAGAGATTTGTAGTAAGTAAGGGACGGAAGGCAAGAAAAACAGGCTATTATTGACCGGGGCCGGAGGTGGCGGGCCATGATCATAGACTGTGCTGCTGATGAATTGGGCTGGCTGGGGTTCGTAACTGGCGTAGCCTGTGGTGGGGTCGGGGCCAGTAAAGTCTACATTCGTCAAGGTTGTGTGTTCATTTGACCAGGGTTGGTGCTGGCGGTCGGGACCGCGCGGGGGAGATGGTAGCTGAATTGTACATGTAAGACAATTGTACAATAACAATGAAGACCTATGGCACTGACCTCAGCACTACGCACGAGCTCAGACTGGGAATGTTGGATAGGGACAGATAGCTTATCAGACATCAGCTTCGGCGGAAGTTTCGGTGGAGCCAGAGGAATGCTTTGTGAAGGTGATTATCTTGTAGTTGGGTCATCACAGGAGGGGAGGGGAGCTCTTTTATAATTGTAAAGGTACTGATCGACATAGTCAAGCCCATCAGCACAGCGCCACAATATTAAGATTCGTGTACGTGGTGAGGAGAAGGGCGAATTTCCGAAAGGTGTGTGTCGACAACTGATGTTAACATCATTCTTTCACTTCCGAGCCCGGCTGACAAACCCGCATATTCGTGTACGTGGTGTTGGGTGTTGCATTTGCAGTCTGCTTCCTTTTCCGTTTCTGGTCCCCCCAATCGTGCCTTTCCGCCTGTCCTTTCACACGCTGCAATTGCAAACGAAACGCCTTCACACCTTTCCGGGTGCTAGGGCTGTGCTAGGTGAGGTGGACGTTCCCTAGATCATTCATCCCTTTGGCGCACATTCTCCATTTTCCGAGGGACGCCAGTTGCTAGTTTGCTCGCAATCAACCGTCATGTCGGCTGACCCACTTCACATACAGTCTCGGGCTGTGCGTGACGTGGAGGGACCGGAGCCCAGGAGGAGTGTCGCACGGACAGGAGGCTATTTGGAGGAGGGGAAAAAGCGCGCGGAACTGCGGTGCAAATGACGCCCTCAAGCACTCTTCAAGCGGCAACGTGATCCCTAGTTAGTTGGTTTGACACCAATCTCCAGATCTGATCAGGGCTCTGGCAGTTTTTCAGGCTTCTCGTCAGGCTTCTCCGGACCAACAGGGCGGACCAACAGGGCGAAAGGACCTCGCTTGCAGGAGGCCAAAGGGGATAACAGAGACGTGGCCACCGGGCTCCCGTGGGGATCAGGATAGGATCAATTGGATCCTCATGGGATGGGACCGCTGCTGACATCTGGCGGGCGTAGTGGGTGGTTCGTGTGGTGTAGTGTGGTGTAACTTACAGTATTACTGTTGGTGCTCCGCCAGCGTCAATATCGTTTTCGGGTTTGAAAAATTCAACTGTAGAATACTTTCGTGAGAAAACGCCATGGCAGCGGGTTACCGTACTGTCTCTGCTGATGGCGGATGAGGTGGCTCGCAGATAATCGATAATCCCGCGCTCCCACGGTAGAGCGCCCTTTCCCTCAGTCTCCTCTCATCTCATGGTTCGCCGCGCTGCCGACGAGATCACCGGACGGCCACCGACCAACTAAACAACGCGAGCCCCCAAGATTTCATTGTCGTGAAAAGCGTCATACTCCAGGTCTATCTAGCATCACAGCGATGTACAAATGTGCCAGCTTATATGATATGGAATTGGGCCGATCGGGGTGGCGTTCCGAATCCTACATGGTGTTTTCTTGTACAGCTTCGTCTTTTCTCGTACAGCCTCCTCTTTTCTCGTACAGCTTCGTCTTTTCTTGCACAGCTTTGTGTTTTCTTGTACAGCTTTTTTCCGATCTGTCCATTTCCGTTCATCGACATTTTTTTTCGGCATTATTTCTGCGGCTTGTGCCCTGCCTTACCTCCGTCCTAGCCCCTCACCTGAGGATTGTGGCATGCTGTCCGCCAGGTTTTTTAAATCCGTGATCCATTTTTAGGCATGGTAACTACTACCATCACACTGCTGCTACATGAGGTGCAGAACCAAATCCTCTGATGATGCTGCAATGTTGTGCAGGACTCTCTAACTTTTCCCTCCATGAGCAAAAATCGGGTATTTTTCCTAGTGATGTCACCAGCTGGACAGTATTACTTTGGATAGTATAGTTGTGATATGAATAAAGCCATCTAGGGGAGGTCTTGGACTGAAACAGGGGACGTGTGACCAGTGATAACAAGAAGGTATTGACAGAAGGAAGGGAAGTGGGACGAGAGGGTATGAGACCGAAGTGAGGGCCGAGAGACAAGGTGAGAGGAGAGAGACTAGGCAAAAACGAGACAGAAGCAAACAAGCGAGGCGAGAGGCAAGGGAAGCGAAATGGTTGGTGCGGACATGGACACGCTTCTGTGGGGCTTAAAGGCACGCAAAGTTTCGAGGATAAAGCAAAGTGCAGGGGTTATTGTATCGCAAGGGCTGCAACAAGTCAGCTACCATGCATGGATGCGGTGTAAGAGCACAGACCTGGTGAAAAGACGAGTCCGGGCAGCGAATCGTGAATCACATCGCAAGACCGGAAAGGGCAAGGTTATCTTGAATAATGGCTCTGGATTCCGGGGGTGTGGAGTGTGGAAGTGTGTGCGGAGGCAAGGGAGAAGAAGGGGACAGAGCTGGCGCTTGGCGCTGTCAGAGTTCGAACGGCCGGATAATGGCCCGGCTCATCCACCAATCAAATATCAGGATACTAGTTTTCTTCTCCTGTGTCGAAGTTGTACCAAATGATTTGGATTCAGTCTGGTTTAGTCTGGTGATATGATGCGAGTGATGAGAACGTACGCAGGTCCCGGTCAAATGGCAGTGTACATTACGACTAGGTGCCAGTTGGAGTGGCTCAGTGAGCGTGATACAACATGCTCGCAGCAGCCGCAGTTTGAACATGCTGGAGCCCTGGAAGCCTCGAGACGCTGTCTCTGTCTCTACTACCCACATACCTCCCCCCTCCTTGGCAGTACTGTGACCTTCTTTCCTGTTTTCTAGCTGTAAACCATGGCGGACACATGGCGTGAGTCCTGAATCTGACCTCGGTCTCCTCAGTTAAACCATTTTGCTTGTCTTCCGCAACTCTCCCTCTCGACAGGCTCTTTGCTGCAGGTCAACAATGACATTTCTCGACTCCAAAATCAACTCTTGATATTTCCTCGACCCCACCCTCTACGCTCCTCATGCCTTGTAGATTTGGCCAGTATACGATTCAAACGGTACATGCTCTCGCGTGAGAGCACAAACCTCGACAAGTTAATTTCCCACTCCACTGAAGCCATACTCCTGCCATTTTATACCCAAGCTGAACCCAGCTCATACGTCATCGAGGCCTTGGTGCACCTCGTAAATCCCCTTGTTCTTTGCTCGGGGACGTTCAAGCGGCCCGTCGATCTGAAGCACGCTATGAAGTACATTTGTTACCTTCAAGACCCGTGGCTTGAAACCTCCAGTGTCTCCCGGTATCAGACTCAAGCACTCTTGGCTTTAGCCGTCCAGGGATCACTGGGGTCCGTTAATACAACGCGGGATATTGAGGAGATGGCGACCCTGTGCCACAAGCTTCTCCGATTAGGTGTCGAAGAAACAACTCTGTATGGAGTTATGACAGTGTTGGCCAATGCCATATGTAGGACTATGTGCTATTTGGGGAACCACCCCCAGACGTCTTTGAATGTCTGGGTGAAGCAAGGATACGATTGCCTAACTTGAAAGCCATTTCCTTCACGCTTGCACATTCTCTTCTTGATCGCTTCGATTGGGCTCTGACACATGGCGATTACGAGGAGGGAGTGTCAATCCTGGACGAAATGATTGCCGATCCAAATGCAGATGTGGAACGGGCTATGAGTCTGGCTCACCGGTTTGCGCAGGGCCGATTCGCTGCTGATTCAAAGCCAGAGCATCTAGCAGAAGCAATTTTCCACACTCGTACTTATCTCAACGCAGTATCTTCCAAACATCCGGATCATCGCTCTGTCGTGAAGGATTTGGCACTTCTGGAGAAGATTCACTTCAGAGCGTTTGGTGTCAGAAGTGGTCGATTAGCAGGACCTCCCCATCGATGATAAGATAACGTGGCGAGTCGCGCCGCCCGGGCCGTGGGCCAGCATTTTTCAGCTGCGCACGGCGCAGGCGCACTTCCACTTCGCACTTTGTGACAACACAACAGTGAGTGCTGCTAGCTCTCACTTTTCTCGATTCTGATCCTACTGGTAAAGACTGTCTGCTCTACACACATCTTGAGATAACTACGTCGGGCTACTACATGATGTCATGAACAAAGTGAGTTTGAGATACAGGGTCTGCGCTGATCAATAAGAATAAGTAGCTCGCGGCCTGGGTCAGGGATTGTGCACTGAGGCAAGGAGCAAGGGGGAGAGGTAATACAATAGCCTGGCTGGATATATACGATGTCACGAGCTACAGACCCTTGGCCCCCCGCAGGAACTAACAGCCAAGAGTTTCATCCATCCTGAAGTCTTACTCGTACTGAGGTACGCGTGTACGCCCTCCACGCTGCGGTCCATCCATGCATACTTCTACGTCGGAGGCAAATTGGTGACCTAAAGAAAAAGAGCAACGAAAAAGAGACAAGCCCTGTCTCTGTACGGCCAATTCAGGCTGACCCGGAGGGGCTTTGACCCTCATTGAAGTGTCCCGCCCGCTCGCCCTCCTTCGAACGCTAGCGAGAGCACGTCCTGGACGGTTGGTTCAGCCAGGCGAGGCTCTGGTCTTCACGTCCCACGGCCATCACGCAACAACAAGACGCTTAATGCTGTGATGCGGAACAAATTGGGGATTTTTTTATATACATGATGCATGCAGCTTTATTCTACATTATAATGTGTCGACACTCGCATTCCCTTGTGGACTCAATTCAAGCTATGGACGCACGACATACGACGGACGGCCATCGAAACAACTGCATCTGTAGGGGAGATATTATGAAAGTCGTCAAAGTGGGAGATGCAAACACTGCCATGCTGTCCGCCATATGCCGCTTGCTAGCAGGGCTATTTGCGGTGCCTGTGCCAGTTTGCAGGGGCTACGGGTTATTACTTGGGACCTCGCTGGTCAATCAAGTACGCCAGAGAGATGAGGCGTTCCTAACAAGAAAAAAAACCATATATTCCTTCAGGCTTCCAGGCAATCCACTATCCACATATTGTACAAGGTTTACTAAAACGGCTTCTACTCTGCTCTCTGACCAAGTGGACACAACGTACACATAACTCGACTTGGAAAGCCTACTCCGTCGTATCGTCAATCTCAAGTACGATCAATACTTTGTAACCACCTGGGCAGTTCCGCTTCATGAGAAGCTTGTCGATATGTGAGCCATGACTATTGAGGTAGTAACTAGCGAGTTGTTTCAAGTTGAGGTCCTCGGCAGCAGACATTCCAGAATGCATGGAGCCGGGACTCGGTCTTCCTTGAGAAGGCCCTGCCACGTCGGGCAGACAAGGTACGCGACTGAAGGGGCCATCGTTGGGCATCTCCTATGGTATCAGACCCAATCAGACAAACTGCATATGCACTGTGAGGAAGTGGGAGGTAACTCGTACAGGGCGCAGGGGAGCATGAAGCTCAAGCTGAGGTGGACCTAGCCCGGTAGGGACATGTTGGGCAGGCATTGGAGGGTGACGAACAGTGTGATTGTGGTTCCCTCGATATGAGTACGGTTCCACGAGGCCCTTTTGAGATATATAGTAAGCAAGAGCTGGAAGGCAAGAAAAATAGGCGATTATTCACCGGGGCCAGAGGTGGCAGGTCATCATACACTGTATTGGTAATAAATTGGGCTGGCTGGGGTTCGTAACTGGTGTAGCCTGAAGTAGGGTTGGGGCCAGTAAAGTCTACACTTGTCCCGGTTGTGTGGTCATTTGACCAGGGTTCGTGCCAGTGCTGGTAGTCACAACCACGCAGAGGAGGGAGGACCTAAGGAAAATTGTACAATACAATGAAGACCTATGGTACTGACCTCAGCACTCCGCACGAGCTCAGGCTGGGAATGTTGGACAGGGACAGAACGTAGATTATCACTCATCAGCTTTGGCAGAAGATTCGGTAGAGCCAGAGGATTTCTCTGTAGAGGTGACTGTCTTGTAGCTGGGTCATCATAGGAGGGGAGAGGAGCTCTTTTATAAGAGGGAGAAAGGATATGGTATTAGATCATCACTGGCACCCCTGCGACCAATCTAGTCTTCCCAAGATCCACGAGTATGAAATTGCAAATGCCAAACCCCTACCCTTTCGGGCTGACCGACCTTCAAGCTTCAAGCTTCACAAGGCGCATGCATGGGGACCGCGCGCATCCCAAAGCGCCTACCCTTTCTGGCTGACCTTTAGCGCGGAGAACCGTAATGTCGGCTGACCCCACTTATCCCACCCATCTCTTCCTATTTACTTTCTCGATCGACCTGCCACCGCTTGAACATAAAGTTATCGTCGTCCTACTGTACTCAGGCTGTAAATTCACATGTCGCCATGTGTTATCTTACTGTAAATTGGGAGGCTTCCACTGTCCATTTCCAAGAAACATCTTCCGAAAGCATACACCGCGACGATTTGGGGCGGTGTGTTCCTGTGTGTCCTAGCATGACCCCTCTTACAGCATCATTGCTCTCCGCTCTCCGCTCCCTCGGAAGGGCCAGAAGCCATCAAAACATCCACATATCGAGTAAAACCTTAGCGCGCGCACTCAGCCGTGGCGTCAACGTTCCTACTACCTCACGGCAGCGTGCGTAATCTTTGATCCTCGCGGTTCTAATCCACCCCTGCGAGCGCCTTGAGTCTTAGTCAATTTCCCTTCGTTTATCGATCTATTTTTCCGCGTCATTTCTGCAGGCGTGGGTGGGCCCTGCTTCCCCTGCGTCTCAGGCCTCTTTCCTAAAGATTGTGACATGTCGTCCCCCCTTTTTTTAAAAGCCGTCATCCATTGTTAAGTCGTAGTAGTCACTACCATCCCCGCTACACGAGGTGCAGAACCAAGTCCTATGACGACGCTGCTCTGTTGTGCAGTTTTCCCTCATCGCCAGCTGGACAGCGTCACCCTCCACCCAGCCTTGTCACCCGGGTGCCTTTACACATAACATCCACGCTGCTGTAGATAGTGCAGTTGTGATATTAATAAAGTCAACCAGGAGGGGCCTTGGGCTGAAACAGGGGACGGGTGACTAGTGAAAACAGGAAGGCGTTGACAGAGAGAAAGGCAAATGAGACTAGAGGAGGATGAGAGGCTGAAGTGAGAGTTGGAGACACAATGTGAGAGGGAGAGACTAGGCAAAAGCGGTGCGCGGGGCATAAGCAAACAAGTACGGTGAGAGGCAGGGGAAGCGAAATGGATAGTGCGGACACGGGCACTTTTCTGTGGTGCTTAGAGGCACGCAAAGTTTTGAGAATAAAGCAAAGTGCAGGGGTTATTGCACGGGCGACAACAGGTCTGCTCTTATACATGGGAAGTAATTAATGATAAGGAAAGCATGGTAAAAAGGAAGGGGAAGGGGAGGAAAGGAAATAACCACCGTGCGCGCAGACCTGGTGAAAGGACAAGCCTGGGCAGCGAATCCGAGTCGTGAATCGAATCTACTAGAGGCCGGAGTGGGTGAGGTTGTCTTTGAAAAAAGAATCTGGATGTCAGCGGTGTGGAATGTGGAGGCGGTGGTAGAGGGTGCACCCTAGGCAAGGGAGAAGAACAAGGTGTATGAGGCGCGGGAAGAATAAGGTGTATGAGGCGCAAGGATTGCGCTAGGACTATTTCGTCGATTGATCCCGCCTGCAATCAGGGAAGATCCCGAGTTTTTGGCTCAAAGTCACCGGAACTCCAATGAGCGAAAAATGGTGGTAAAAATGGAGGGGTGCGACTTTCTCTCGCGTCCTCGGCTTCCTTCATGTGTACTCAGCAGCCCCGCATGCCTATCCTTCCCTCCAGGTCTCTGCACATGCGTACCTCACACGACATACACCCACATTTATCTATCCACAGCGCCGACTCAGCATAAAATCACTTCCCGCTGCCCCAGCACTCGCCAAGCCCACGTCTCTGCGCAGTAGCAGCTCAAGAGAGTACGCATGGTGTGCGGGTGCTGTGCCAATGCGCCTCTTCATCCCAAGCACCCACCGGCTAGAGTCGATCTTGAGGAGGGGGACAGCATCCTTACGCGAGAAAGGAGTACACGATGCTGGATCGTTCTTGACCTTGCAGGGGCCCTTGTATCCGTGCTTACATTGTATCTTACTCATAGCAACGACAAATGATAGTGGGAAAGCCAAGGTGAAAATAAGAGCGAGTCGAGAAAATGGTCGAAAAAGTGGATAGTGGCCGATCTAGGTTCTCGCTCGAGTGCTGGAGCTGGAGGGAACGGCAGGCCGCTGGCAGGCCCAGCGGGAAGGCAGGGGATGGTGGGTCTAACCCTGAATTAGGGTACGGTACGGTCACCCAAACTCTTGGGCCCCACCTCGTCTCGCCTGCATCGCCGTTCGGCACTAACTGGGGCCCCGTGCGATGTTGTGTGTGTGTGTGAGTGGTGGGCCAATGGGGGCAGGCTGGGCAGTGTTGTGCACCCTAGCATGCCCATGCTTTAAGCCAGACCCATAGGCCATGCGATGTTGTGAGCGCGCGCAAGGCGCTAATCAGGGCGGGCCAAAAAGTGTTGTGCACCCTCGTGTGTACTGTGGGCCAGACCCAAGGGTGCCACTTGCGATGACATGTGCGCACGAGGCTGAACAACAGGGGTGGGCTGGGAATGTAGTGCACCCTCACGTACACGCACTGGTTGGGGTCGCATGTGCCGCGGGTCAGACTTACAAGGGCACCATGTCTGTCGTGTACGCACGGGTGAGGCGGGCAAATGAGGGCGCATTGCGGTGTCATGCACGCTGGGAGGGAGACCCACAAGGGTGGGGGTGCCGTGCGCACTCGCGAGGCAAGACGAGGACGCATCAGGTGATGTCGTGCATGCCACGAGCGAGACCCACAAAGGTGCTGTGGGCATGTGACACCGCACTTCATGTCTGCCTAGCGGCACGCGCAGCACCACCTTTGCCATCCACCTCTTCATGTGCGCAGTCTCCTGTTGTTCCCATGTAGGTGTTTGGTCTGGTTGTCATTTCAAGGGTATATAGCAAAAGGGAATGGAGCAGCGTCATTGTTGATGGGGATAGGGTTGGGTTGGTGTTGGGAGGAAACACCACACATCGGTCCATCGACAATCGAATCGTGTAACTACAGGTGATGTGCCAACTCTTCGTTTGATGGACAAGTGATGCGCCAACCTGTTGGACTTATCGGACTTCAAAAAGGTCACATGATTAGATGCGGAATTACAAAGGCTTTCAAAGAGCTGCTTGTCTCCCAACTCTTCCCAGGATTGTGCAGTGAGTCCAGTAGCATATCGGGGGGCCTCGGCGTCCATCAGCAAATCTACAATTTACTTTCAAGCACTTGTACGACCTCGTACGACCTCGTACGAGGTCGTACAAGCGATGAAAGCTTGAAAGTTAGAAAGTTGGCGACCCAGGTTCATTTTT
>QLOT01021315.1:0-20141 GCA_003313875.1 Russula aff. compacta | reverse complement strand
TAAAAAAGTGCGCAGTCCAAGTATAAGGATTACCGTAAGATCGTGATTACGCTACGCCGAGAAGTAGGGTTAGAGGAACTTAGACCGTGGATCATGGGAAGAAATAAAATTTGCCTGGGTGTGCGAAGAATCCATGGTGGGCGTGTAAAAGGATTCAAAGTGTCTCAATATCAGCACAATATCAGTACTGTATTGCTCTTGGTCGTTGAGTGCCGAGGTGAACCCAACCGGTCGTGCTGCTCGCTCGCGTGCGTTAAAACTTTGTTGCACGTGATCGTAACTCAGCACTACTACGACCTTGGACTGCTACCACCAGGTGCAGTTAGCATGGCCAAGGTTGGTTCAAAGAACCCGCACACCACGGCTCCTGCTACCCTGCTACCCTGTGACAGAAACATCTATAATGTAAAAACCTACATTCAGAAAGTGTGCACCAGAAATGAAGAAACCAACTAAGAGCGACAGCCAGATCAATAAGGACCCAAAAGATCCCATCCCACTCCTTCACCCGCAGCTTCGCCTCAGTTTCCTGTCATCCCAGCATGATGCGATTCATACTGCTTTATGATTCTCAATGCGCATCTCCTTCAAAATATTGTTCTTTCCTTTCCTTCCGATTCGTATTTCTCACTTATTGTTTTGAAGTTTTACCAGTATCTACTTGGCCATCTTTTCCCTCTCGTCGGCTCCCAATCGTCGTTTGACCCTTGAAACGCTGGTCTATCATATATTTCGAGCGCCTTTCTAGGAATACTACTTCCCCCCTCTTGTTTAGGACGGACATCTGTGGGTTGAGTGTACGTCTCGGAGAGTGATCCCAGAAGGCAGGAGACCGTCCGAACTGAGAGTAGCGAGTAGAGGTAGAGGCAGAGGAAGATAACATAGATAAAACTGTTGGGAAATGTCGCTTTTGAGGAGCGTCGGCGCGGATGGATCTGCCCGGATCAGGAACTTGGACAGATAAGATAATGCCTCATGGCAGGCAAGCGCTAGCACAAACCCTCAGCACTTTGAATATGTTGTAATCATTCGCTCTAGTACTCCTAAACCTTGTAAATGTAAATAGTTGACCTGGCCTCAGTTCTCGTGGATGCGACTTGGAGAGAACCTTCATGAGTACCCGTAAAGTGTTTCTGTATAGAGTATACTGTAGATGAATTCAGTCGAGAAACATTGGAGGCAAGCGCCGCGGGCGCTAGTGTTCAGCGAATCCTTGAAGGAAGCCAGCGTGCGCATAAATGAGGTGAGCACCGTTCGGTATATTACTTCGATCGAGGCTTGCATGTACTCTCACGAGGTAGACGATGTTGTACAGGTAAGGTAAGTATATTTCTCATGCAGCCAGGGCGTGCGTACAGACATTGTACAGACGATCTCGAACTCACGTAAACCATCTCCACATTTACAACAGAAACCATACCGCGGCTAGGAGACGACGATCGAATTTACAAGACAGTGATACATAAAAGAAAAACCTGTTATCGCAGACCGTGGGTAGGTGATAATGATCTGGGATTAAGGCGTACGGGAGGTCGCATGACCTAGGGATGGTTCTAAGCAAGTAAGCGAGATACGAAGCTGAAAAAAGGGAAAGACACGGCAAACAAAAGAGACAACCGATGCTATCTAAACCAAATCTTGTCTTACAGAACCAATGGGAAACGGAGACGCGTTGACGAATCGAGGACAGGTCGAGGCACAGGAGGTGAGGCCTCTTGGGATGGCTGGACGTCGTTGATTCTTCCGATGTGGCTACTCCGCTTCGTAGCGAGCGCAAGTTGGAATGTTCACTTTGCAATGTCTTTGCGCAGCTCATGACCGTGACAACGTAGTCGCAGTTACTGGGATATGCACAACTTGGGCAGCCGTGAGCCATATCTACAGATGAGCGGGGATGGTTAAAATTTCGACCATGTATATAGCTCGCATCATTAGAAACCCACGTTGTAATACCGATAAGACACCCTATCTGCCTCAGCTGTCCGCATGCAAAAGAAGCGTAGGCCAATGAAGAACGCCAACGCGCAGAAGGGCACGGAGAAAGGGGTGGCCAGACCACATGCCCACGACAGGCCTACGGCCCATGCGGTCAATATCATTAAGATCAACATGCGACTCTCCTCGGGCCACACGATTGGGAGAGTTCGTCGTCCCCTGAGCTTGTCCCCGACTTCATCGCGGAAATCCTGAGCATGAATTGTGGAGAAGATGATGAGAGCATTGATGGCAAAAGAGATCCTTGTATGCGTGGTCATCGCCGAGTGGCCTGGTACAATTGGTATGGTTCGTATTGGGTACGGCGTGAAGAAAGCAGGTGCAGAACGTACCAGCTACTATTGCAGAGGCACCGGCGTTGAAGAAAGTATAACCCAACGCGTTGCAGACGTTTCGCATGAGCCAATGAGAGTGCAAGCCCAATTCGTTGTTCGCTATGAAACTTAATGCGAGAGAAATGCCTTGCCAAGGTACTTCTAGACACACTGAGAGGGAAAAACACAAAGGGAGGAGAATCCAACGTAGAGTGCGTGCACTGGGAGCAGATGCGAGACCAGAGGGAATGGGCCGCCATGGCTTATTCAATGCATCTTCCTCAGGGTCCAGGCTCTGATTTGAGATACAAAATTGAAGAAGGTGCAGCCACGTCCAGAATATTGCGTATAACATACGATCTATGCTTCTACCGGGGGTTGAGAGATAGGCGAAGATGGTCTACACAGGACTGAATACGAATCCAGACGAGGATGGGGTAGAGCATACCACGGGTAGGACAATGGTCTTGAAGTCGGAACAGGTGAAGAGATAGAGCACCCTTGGGTAGTTCCCCAGTAGCATTGACGCCTGATCGAGTAGATTCCACAGGGGTTGTAAGGAAGATGAATGACCAGATCCATAAAAGACGAGGGTGGGCATGTTGGTGGACAAGAAGGGGAATGTTGTCGGAGGGAAGTCGATGAGCCACCACCCCAACTTATAGCCCGAAATCAATCCGTATACTTAGGAAAACAGGGTACCAGAACAGAAAGCACAGAGTTCATGCTTTCAGCGAGCAGGGTTCCATCAAACCACAGGATTAATGAAATCTGTCCTGGCATCCGAGCGAGCCACATTATACGCAAGATGTTTGCTATCTAGAGTTGTCAGCCCAATACCGTTACCGAGTATATAATTTGCAGTCATTCATGAGTAAACATGAATGGTGTACCAAACTCTGCGCATGACAGAATTAGAAGGATTAACACCATTTTTTTTTAACCGCGATTACCATAGTACCAGTCTGGGCAGGGGACTGACACAAGATGCACTATAAAAGCGCGAAGCGAAAGGACTCGGAGTTGACTCAACCGGGTCCGGGGGTCTTCCCGTCTAAACCGACACGACGCTAACTCTAGTCAACTCCAAGTTCTTTTCAAAAGAAGATTACTTGAAAAAATTGTGGCTGAGTTGGCCACGATAATGGACGGCACAGTGTTGTCAATGTCAATGTGCTGGCTGGCTCTACTTATCGCAACCCGATTACATAATGTCATGTGTCACGTTCACACGAGAGCCCCACAGTTTGGCTGAGGCACTAAGGACAGTCCATGATATTATGGCGGTGAACTCCAGCCTTACTTACATTCGCATACTTCAGGGCCATTTGAGAGATCTACCATTGTCAACATCTATCGCTTCCGAGTCCTGCGTATCTTCCTACTAAACTGAATCAATCACTCCTGTTGTGCTGGGAACAGTTCACAAACATGCGGATAGTATCCATACAATTTGCTCACTTATGCTCCCATCCTCCAAAGTCTACACTTGTGGCTTACGCGCCTTCGCAATTCCGTGCGTCTTTTTGCCTACCTCTGCGTACAAAACGCAAAACATCATTCTCCTCCTTACCTAATCTTTGTAGTATTCCTTGACGAACAATGAGAGCGTCTTTGCGCAAGGATTGTTGGAGGAGACAACTTTGGAGAAGCAGAAAGCCTCGCCGAGTAACATAAAGCTGCGATAGTCCTAAGTTGATAGGAGGATGGGAAAGCGTAGAAGAGTCAATTGAGGGAGAACGGCAGGATCGGACAAGGGGATGACTACACAGGCAGCTTGCTGTCGTCGTCATCGTCATCGCCGTCAACCAGATAGGAACTGAGTATCTGGGTATGGATGGCCAGCACCATGCGCGCGATGCGCACGGTGTAATAGTTGTAAGGGGTTACCCTAATAGTGAGGTGGGACGAGGATGGTCAAGGGCTCACTCATTTGGCAACGTGTGCCATCGATGTTGTTATCGTCGCAGGTCACCCGATGGTCGCGTCCAGCACCAGAGGTATGTGGAGTGCACAACGTCATGGCTGTCATTGTCGTCCGCCAACACTGACGAGAAATGCTAAGTGGGTCTGGTGCTGAGATAGGGTGGGGATGATGCGCCGCCATGCCCACGTCATCGATGCTTCGGTGCCGAGCGGTGGTGGTTCTACGTCGCTGTGGGGAAGGCGCGACGGTTGATGTAGGGTTAGGGTGACACGTCGCGTAATTACGCTTGCCTGGAAACGTGATGTGGATGAACGCAGGCACTTTTCTGCCGTTCACTACCCTGGGCGATGGAACAGACAGGCGTTCGAATGACCTTTATCGTGTGGTGTCATTAATGCGTGATTTCCAAGGTAGGTAGTGTCCATAATCACCCGAATCGGGTTTCAGACGTCTGGCGCGTTCTGGTGGATGAGCGCTGAGCGTTCCATCAAAATATGACACTGGACTGGCAAATGAGGCGGGGTAAATGCGCAGCTCTATCGTACAGTAGGATCGACAGGCTGAGGTACTAAGACGGGGAAAAGAAGGGCTGGGGGTTGCCAGAGACAAGAGAAAGGGGCCATCCCGTTCCGTTCTCGGAGCGGAGCCTGCTCGCCGAACACGCCGGTTGTGTTGTGGACGCGAACCCCAACCAACCAAGGTACAAGAGACACCGCGCTTGGCCCTGCCCCCTTTCCCATCTTTTCATGTTCTTTCACGTCCTCCTCCTCACGCACCACAATGTCTTCCTCCTTTCTTGACACGTCCCGGCCCCGACTCAAGTCGACCCGCCTCTTCTCCCTCAAGCGTCCCTTCTCAAAGCCCAAACCCGAACCATACCCTTTAATACTGGTTGGTCTTCATCCCCCTTTCCCCTCTCTTTTCCTTTCTAATCCCCAGATGCGGACATCCCTCAGCCTAACCAGTCTCATGAACCGGGGCCAAGTTCAATCCCACCAAGCTACGAGCAGATCCGCATGGGTCTGCATCTCTCGCGCACACCCCATATCCCCGCTCACCTCGCGCACCTGCACCCTCCTGCTCCGCAGCCGCGGCTGCAACGCTCTGTATCGTCGCCCACTTCCTCTGCGGTACAATGTGAGCGTATGCTGCGCCCCACCTCGGCGCACCTACATCCCTCCCTCAATTCCCGTGCCCACTCCCGTTCTCCCACTCCCTCACGCTCTCCCTCACGCTCCTATACACCTCTCCCACCTCCGCCGGCGCGCTCAGCGCTGAAAAAAACCCGCGAAAACACGACAGCTACGAGCTCGAGCGTGACACCCGATACTGCCAGCGCGTCCACGGTCGCGTCTAGCATTCCTCCCCCAACGCCAACGAGCAGCTCCGCGCGCTCGAGGCTATTCGCGCGAATTTTGGGTAAGGAGCGTGACTCTGCACCTGCCCTTGTCGCTATCATCGCGGAACCCGAGTCAGAGCCAGAACGCAAGGCTGTGCGCTTCGAGGTAGAGAATGAGTCATGCTGAACTTTCCCCTGACTTTTTCGTTATTCATTTTGCCTGGCATGTTGACTTCATTCATTCAAGATCTGGGAAGGATACATTATGGGAATCCTAGATGCAATTATGTGGACCATACCTCTTCGTTAGCCGTAACATTTCCCCCGCTCCTCTCCTTTCACTCAAGGTTGTAGCATCATCGTTCTGTTGTTCTTTGCGCACAATTTCTCTTTTTTTTTATATGGATATCACTATATAATTTTTGCACATTGTCATGCGTGAAGCCGCATATTGCCAAGTGCGCAGTTTGAGTTCGTGGCTCGGCTGAGTGACTCTCCACCAACAACACAAGAGTGGCGTGGCGTGTCGTCGGCTTACGTTTACGTGTCCCAAAAGGCTGAAAGGGCTGTGAATCGACACAGGAGCTGCGCGCTGCTGGAACAACAACTCTTTCTCATCCTTTCTTAACCCATAACCCTGCTTATTCCTCCTCTTCCTCCTAACGAAACGAATCATGGCTCCTGTAGAAACTGAATATTACGACTTGGTGAGTGTCCGGTCTCTCGACCCCAGTCTGTACATCACTCACGCGCTCCTATCCTCGATGATAACTTTCGAATTTTGCAAACGTCGCCAGCTCAATGTACCGACAGATGTAAACGACACAGAACTCAAGAAAGCGTACCGCAAGGCCGCTATGAAGGTCTGTCTCGCTGTCAAAATTTCCTTCCGGAACTCCACCTCACCTCCGACGTCATTCATTCCGCCGTAGTACCACCCAGATAAAAACCCGTCTCCGGATGCCGAGGAGAAGTTCAAAGGGATCAGGTACGATATTTCCTTCCGTTCTTTTTGCCTCTCTTGCTCATCTTATCTCTCAACCCAGCGAGGCGTACCGAGTACTTTCAGACCCAGTGCGTCTGCCCAACTCTCATTTTTGGCTGGGCTCCCATGACTTAGCTGATTCTATGTCGTGGCCTGCCGGTCCCGCTTTACAGAACCTACGTGTCATATATAACAAGAATGGGAAAAAGACGGTCAGCAATGAAGGTGGCCCGAACGTTGAGGATCCCGCGAGCTTCTTTGCCAACGTCTTTGGTGGTGAACGCTTCATGGATTATGTATGCGCCGGTCTTCTTCCTATCCCCTCGGTTCGGAGTCTCATCGACCACTTTATGTCCTCCCACTTTGCAGATTGGAGAAATCTCGCTAATGAAAGACATGACCAACGTCGCGCACACCATGTTGTCAGAGGAAGAAAGAGCAGATATCGAAGCTGCCGGCGTCTCCGTCTCCGTCCCCGCCTCTGCTTCCGCATCCGTCGACCACCCACACCCGAACGGGCGATCCGCACAGCCTGCGGGGAATCCATCCACAGCCGCAAACGCATCCACGGCAGCAATTCCGGGTCACCCCTCGGCCTCTCTCGTGCACTCCGCATCCGAAGACACGGCAGCAACCTCGGAGACGCCCGGTCAGCCACCCTCCGCGCCCACTCAGTTATCTTCTCCTCCCTCTCCTCCCACCACGCACCCGAAAAAGCGCTCCAAGATGACGCCCGAACAGCGCGCGAAGCTCGAAGAGCACGAGCGGGAGCGCAAGCAGGCACTCGAGGCTCGCGTGCGCATGCTCACGGAAAAGTTGGTTGAGCGCCTGCGTCCGTTCGTTGACGCGAAGAGTCCGGGTGGTCCCGGCGATGCCGAGACGACCGCGTGGGAGACTCGAATGCGCCGCGATGCAGACGATCTCAAGCTCGAGAGCTTTGGCGTCGAGTTGCTGCACACCATCGGCACAGTATATGTCACCAAGGCCAGCAGCTTTTTGAAGAGCAAAAAGTTTTTGGGAATGTGAGTATTATTTATTTTTCTCCTCTTTCACACTAATGAGTTTTTTTTCTATCAGCCCCGGATTTTGGTCAAGGTTGAAGGAGAAGGGGGCAGTGGTGAAAGACGCGTGGGGTGTGATTGGCAGCGCGTGCGTAACTCAACTCGTATACACTTCTCCACACATTTCCAATCGTTACTCGCAGGTTGAGTGTACAGCAAGTGATGCAAGACATTGAGCGTGCACAGCTCAAAGGTGATACGAGCGAGGAAGAGCTCAAGGCGCTCGAGATCGATGTGACGGGCAAGATTATGCTCGCGTCATGGCGCGGTACACGCTTCGAAGTTGTGCAGGTCCTGCGCGAGGTCCGTTCATCCTCATGCTCTTTTCGCTTCACACATACCCTTACTGACGTCCCCCCCACTGCATGTACCTGTAGGTCGTAGACAATGTGCTGAAGGATCACAGTGCGAGCGATCAGGAGCTGTATAATCGCGCGCGAGGGCTCTTGCTCCTTGGCGCGATCTTCAAGAGTACCGTGCCGGACGAGTCGGACGAGGAGCGACGCGAGCTCGAGCGGTATGTTGTTCTCTGGCGCAGCAGTGGAGCCTATCGTTGACGCCACACAGGATGGTCGCCGAGGCTGCAAAACCGAAAAAGAAGCAGGCGCCACCGAGCGCCGCGATGCAAGCCGCGCAGAACCGCGCGCACGAAGCGCGTCACGGACATGCGGACGGTGCCGGGAACTCGACGACGGCCCCCGGTTCTCTATTCTCGACGTCACCGCCCCAGCCCCAGCCTGCTCCCTACATTTCCACATCCACTTCCTGAAATTCGTCTTCCCCATCTCAACGTTATACATATCTTTAACCCCGCACCCTCATCGATCCCTCCCTCTTCGTGAAGTACTGCATGGTTTTCCTACTCTTACACCCCCTTTGTCTCAATCTGATGATGCGTATCTGATTTGGATCTTTCTCCTTCCATCGATGTTCGCCTTTACGGCTAAAGTTAGGCGCGCCGTATACAAGATATACGATCATATCTTAATTACATATAAGTGCCTGTCTCATTCCTGCATTATCTCTAGCTCTTCGGGTTTCATTGTGCATAGCATGGCGCATGACAGTGATTGCTCTCTCTTTCCCTCGCTTTCCGGCTTTACCACTTCTAAAAGCAAAAGGGTAAAAAGAGAGGCCACAAACGACAAACAAAAACGTACAGTACTACATAGTCAGCTACTTGGAGATCCCCCCGGCTTCTGAGGCTACATTCTAGAGACAAAAAAAGAAAATACGAGCTGGTGCTGCACCGCCATCGGCTTCTTTACGCTTTAACGTCAACGACGCTAATCAGCGCTTAGTAGCGCTGCTGTCGACGACAGCATCGTGAGGTGTGCTACTACTGCTACTACCACCACCAGTGGCAGAGCCAACACCAGCCTCATACGCCGCGCGTACGCGCGCACAAAATGCACCGTCCGCGTGCACGCGGAAGCCGGTATGGGCGAGCAGCGCGGCGGTGCGCAGGGCCGCGTCGTGCGCCGCTTCTGTGGACGCGCCGTGCGCGAATTCGGGCGTGTGGTTTTTCGCGTTGTTTGAGACTGGAATGGCTGTGGTGTTGATAAGGATAAGTTGGTGGTGATGGTGGTCGGAGTTTTGTCGTGTTTGTTATTGTGTTAGGAGGGAGAGGGGGTTGAACGAACGTGGATTATGTATGGCGTGGTTGTGGGTTGTGAGCGATAAAGGACGGGTGAGGTACTGGGTGAGGGAACGCACTAAATGTCGGGTGTACGGCGGGTAGCGCTGAAGGTCGGGCATTGTTGTTGACATACATGTATATGTATGTATGGTGGATGATATATGGTATGCAGCGGTCAATCAGCGTGTTAATCGCTCGCCGCTTCTTCTTTTTGATTTTGGAAGCGTGGTTTTGCTTACCGTAAGAGACGTTTCCCTGTAACAGATAGATAGATATAAGCAATGATCAACGATTTTAGCAAAAACCCGTAATTTAGTGCGCAAAAAAAAACCCCGTACAAAATCAGTCGAGGCAGATGCAGGAAGTCGAGCCCAGTACGAGGGAACGCCATAGCATCGCTGAGCTGTCAGGGCCAGATCCTCCGCTACAAAGGAACCAAAAAAAAAAAACAAGATGAAAGGGGGGGGATTTATACAGGAGCCAGGGGGCCCAAAGGGGTTGTCCTCACCGAGGACGTTGTTCTGGCGCAGATCGAGGTAACGTTCGTTTAGCACGACGTCATGGCGACACCCTGTCGCGCTCGCGCCGGATCTATACAAGCGGGGATTACAGTTTGCACAGGTGGTTTATTAGCCGAGGACAAAAAAATTGTCCAGATCGAGAAAATATCGAGGAGAGAAGTCGGGTGCGCACTCGAGGCAGTGCACTACGCGCTTGCGCAGCGACTCGAGTGCATCCCACACGTCCGCACGGACGGACCATGACATTTTTGCGTAATCGGGAATCACTGTCGCAAGGCCAGGGCAGAAGAAAAAAAAATAAAAGTCGTCAGCGTCGCTTGTACTTTGTACGTTTGACCATGCCTCCCCCCCTCCCCCTCCCACCACCTTTCATTTTTACTTTTTTTCACACCAAGGGGTCGGGGCATCCATGATGAAAGGAAAACATGAGGAGAAGAGACATTGAAACGAACCGTTCGGTGTCCAATCGCGCCCGGAGATCACGCCGTGCACACGCTGATCAGGGCGGATCTGCTGGCGAAGGGCAGAGATACCGGCGTACGCGACGAAGGCCGCGTCGAGCGCATTGACGCCGTCCCAAGGTGCATAACCTGCGTGAGCGCTATACGTACATCCATCGGCGGCAGCAAACAGCAGTCATTCATTCATGTCAGCGTGCCCAGCCCGGGGGTGGGAGGGATGATATCCATAGATGCAAAAGGGATTCGTGGGGCGTACGGTTGTCCGAAATATTCCACCGTCAGGGATTGCAGCGCGAGGGAGGACACGAACCCCAGCTCTAGCGTCTCGCCCGCCACGGGGTGACACCTGTCGCGTGGCACTACTTAATCATCGAGGGGCCGCGCGCACGCACAACGAGCGATGATACTCGGAAGGGGGGGAAACAGGGGGAAGGGGGACTGCCAAGTACATACATAATACAGACGTCCATGTCCTTATAGGCGCCCCTCTCCAGGAGGATCTGCTTACCGGCGCCATTTTCTTCCGCTGCAGGATGCGTGTGGTGGGAGGGGGGGAAATCGCAGACGGGGGACATGTGTGTGGGCATCGCACGATCAGAAATTCCAGCTGACCACGCACCAGGTGTGCCAAGTAGGATGACGGTTCCTGGAATATCGTGCTTCTCCAGGGCAGCTCGGAGCGCGAGCGCGATGCCCACGCCCGCCATCGCGATAAGGTTGTGTCCACAACCGTGTCCGATCCCTGGTAGCGCGTCCATTTCGGCGTTCACGCCCACGACGCGTCCCTGTGCACCGTGCCTAAACTCTGCGCGCCAGGCAGTAGCAAGGCCAAGGTAATGTTGGGTCACCGTGAAACCATGCGAAGCCATGAACTCGGTCAGACGATCGTGCGCGTATCTTTAACGTAGGTATCAGCTATTGCCAACATCCTATGTCGAATGGGAAATTTGAGATGCAGACCAACCTCTCCTCAAAGTTAAGCTCAGGATGACCTGAAGCGTCTATCTATTTATTTCTTTTAGCTTCTGTCTGGTGCGTTCTCGCTCACCGTGAATATCCAAGCTCAGCCGCCGCAACTCCGGTTCCAGTTCATGGAGTGTATCTTCGATGGTCCCCATTGCATCCGGAATATCACCTTTCTCAGACGTAGTCCAAGAATATGGAGGGGGGAGACCGCTCTCCCGCTGTACGCTGCCAAAGTCGCAGCTACTCGCAATCCGCACATATTCGGGCTATTTTATTGTCAGCATACAAAAGCCACTTGCAGGCCAGCATAGATGACACAGACAAACTCTCCAGGGAGAGTTTTCCCAAGAGATGACACCGGCGGAGCAAGTGGGGCGCTTTCCCCTTGCAGGGGGGGATCCTGGCATCTGCGTTGTCGGCGCGATCCGGTTAAGAGCCCTGAAAAGCAACCAGACCGTTCATGGGGGAGGTCCGAGGTCATCTCTTAGAGATCACGATGTTGATGGGTGATACACAGGACTTAATGATGCCTGGGCCGTTTTATATGCGTTTACAGAGGGCAGTGTCGCGTGGCACCTTGCGCGCCATCAGAAAGCCGAGTTCAGGTGCGTTGCGTGGTGGGTTTGTCGCGCCTCCGTGGTTGTCGGACGTCCTTCCGGCTTTGGCCTTTAAGCCGTTGTCAATTGCGATATCACTCTGAAAGGGGTCGATTAGCCACCGGGGTATTTTATGATCTGATTTCTACGGTACAAGAGAGCAAACAAGGACGTAACAAGATTGCTCGTGGTCATGAAGATAAAGGCATCATAGTGGCCAGAACGCCAGATACGTACAGTAATCTTTGGCGCAGGACTCAGGCCAGAGTAGTCAGCAGACGCGAAAGTGATAAATATCGATCAAGGGCTTGCCGATTTGGCCGTGAGTTTCTGGAATAAATTCGTAGCCATCGCCATGACACCTGGGTTCTCTGTGAAAGCGTCCTCCCCGCTGAAGCCCAACCTCACACGCCCAGAGTGGGCGCACAGCCGAGCAAGGTCACCAGTGTTGGTGAAACCTACTTGAGGAAGTGCGCCGTTACCGACAAGTACTACAGTTTCTCTGTTAGTTGCCCTCACAATACGTGCGGACGCCACAAGCGCTGGAAGCAGCTCAATGCCGCCACTTAGTGCCCGAAGCTCCACGATACCAGAAAAGCTCCGTGGGATAAGAAGGGAGATATTACCTACAGAACGGGAAAGTCCCATTTTAGATATTCAGATACACCGATTGATAGTAGGGTCTTGGACTTACCCGTCCGAGAATACGCGTCGAAATGGACCACCCTCGTGGGGGACTTGGAGACCTGCATCGTGATGTTAGGCGAAAGCAGCGTCAACAAGGGACAGACCGACTCACAAGCTCTAGAACGATATTGCCAGTGCGCGACGTGGAGCCGATAGTTGCAGTCGCCGGCATGGCCGATTCGCCAACCACGCGGAAGGTCGCAAAGATGTTGCCATGTCGAGAGTCTAACTTGGCAGTTGGAACTCCCAATGTCATGTTGCGGAAGCGTCGTGGTCTCCGCCCAGCGCGGTGCTCAACTAATCTCTGCAAAATGGAGGGACCCGAAGATGGTGCAGCTAACGGGTCAAGTAGCCAAGAACCTGGAGAACAATGGAAGTTAAGACTAGGTATTCCACGTCTATCGTAACGCCCTCACAGACCTCTGATGGGCTCAAGCATGGTAAATATGTTGACGCCATTGGTAGGAACACTAGGTGGTAGAGCTGCGATTGGCAGCGTGTTGCCGGAACGAGACGCGACTACAATAGACGATGAAGTGGACGGGCCTGCTGCCGAGGGATATGGGGGCGGGCCTGCTGCAAAATCAGAGTAGGGAGACTGTCCCAAAAGTGAGTTTACCGCTGTGCAATCTCAATTAGGCATCGTGACTTACATATTCATCGAATCCCGACTTCTCTTCACGGTTACCCTCGGACTTTTCGTTTTCAAGTATCATGCCAGGCGATTAAAGAATCAAGGCTGCTAGAAGGTTGCGAGTGCGAGCGTGTCTTGGAGAACGGAGAAAGGGAGGCGAACATGAAGCCCCAGGGCTGTTTATAGAAGCCGTCAAATCTACAGGAAGCGCCGTGACAACATGTTGATGCGGAGCTTGGGAAAGCCACTGCGGGCTGCGGGATATACAGCAGTAGTAGATGACTGAGCCACGCGTTGATGGGCGCCGCGCGGATTCAGTTGGTGTAGCGCACCATTGCAGCCGCTATTGCAGCCGACCCGGAGCCGGGTAAGTGAGGCGGTGGAGTGGAGCCCTTCCGCATGCTCCCACCGCAACAATTCCGGAACGATGTGTCTTCGGCCTTCGCATCAGCGGGGTTTCTCCGTCCAAGCACCTGCCATCCTCCAGCAACGTAGTTGATACTTCCTTTTTTCAGCAGCTGATCAGAAACACGCATGATAGCTGCGCACCCCCAATCCCACTGGACTTGGTCAGGTGAACGCAAACTTATTGAGTTTGTCCAATGTTGCTGGACGGACACACCTTACTACAGCACGCGCTGCCAGTGGTTGATAGCACTTTCTCATCCAGACCACACCTTATGTGGTCCGGTCGAGTTAATGGTTTGATCGTGTCACCTTCGGTTTCAGCTCACTGGCAGCTAAGCACGGCACTGGCACAGCGAAACCGCCTCTCGCCTTCGAGCTCAATTTAGGTGTCTCTGATACACGACAGTAGGGCAGAGTTACCCGATGTTAGTATGTCGCCATTTAATTATCACGAATGTTGATTTCCGTGAAAGTAAACGTCCGCACAGGAAACAAGCTTGTTGTAGAGAAGGGGACCTTCACTTTCCGGTCTTCGCTCTGCAAAGATCATGTAGAACGCACCAACAACCTACTAGTCTGCCACAGCTACATACGGTTCCCGAGACCGCCAAAGACTAGAGCATGGCGCAGATAAATGGGTACGCTGGGAAGACCCGACCCACGCTCAAATGGAACGTTGTCAACTAGGCCCTTGATGGCGCTTGTGGGTCGACCTCATTTCATCATTTCATATAGGTGAAGAGTATTCGGAGTGCTCATATTTATTCGGATGAACCTAAAGTACCCCGACGTTAGCGTGGACTTCTGAGGTGACCCTCACCATCGATCGAATGGTGTCACGATCATCATTTCCTTCTGCCCAATGGAGATTTTGACAGTGCATGTGAGGGAAGATACCCCAAACGGCTTTAGAGAGCAAAGGAATTGACGTCAAAGAAAGTGTGATTAAACTCAAGGTATTCCAGAGGATCAAAGCATGTGGTGCCATCCCAGATCTTTTGAATTACGCCTCGTACATTTCTTTACAGGTAAAAAAGACAAAGGCCCTGTAGGCGAACAAGGCAGTCACCATGCGGGACCGCTGGATCATTCGTCTACTGCAAGTTAAGCAAGTAGGCGCCAATCCGGAACATAGATTATGCACTTTCCCATGGTGGTGACAACATCCCCTAGGGACCTAAACGTCATTGGATTCACATCAAGGGTTGCACAAATCAGCAGGGAGATGTGTGAATTGTTTGGCCACCTGACTCACCCACGATCGCCGCCTTGCGGTCGTGTGCCAACAAATAACCACAAAAAGGGAGCAGTAAACGTGGGATGGAAATTGAATAGCGGCCCCATGCCGCATATCCTACAGTTAAAGTGGTACGTATAATATAACAGTGTGCATGTACAAGGGAAAGATCCCATCTGAACCATATATCAGTCTTAAAAATAGAAACCCCTACAGTAATTGTCTAGACCTGACTATCTTTTTTTCACTCTAACTGTCAAGATGTTTGGGACGAGGGGAGGTGATAAGTTTCTGCACCAATTGCATGGCTTGTTCCATTAGCTTCGGAGGCTCGGCGAAGTGGTCTTCTCCGCTGAACCCGAGCCTCACACGCCCATGGCGAGAGTAAATCCGAGCAGTATCAGTGATGGTATCTGAGCCCACGATGGGCATTGAGCCTTCTCCCAGGAGAACAGTAGTTTCCTTCTTCCTCGTATGTATCACGCGGCTCGACGCCGCCAGGGCTGGAAGCAACTCTACCTCACTTTTGCGAGAGGAGAGCTGGACAAGGCCAGAGAAACTCCGCGGAACGAGAAGAGTGACGGTGCCTGCGGTGCAACATAGTCAGTTCCGAAGTCATCTCACGACGGAGCCCAACGCACCTCTGCGCGAGGATGCATCAATATGTACTGTCCTCATAGGAGTGATTGAGACCTGTGCTCTGTCAGGACAATAAATATTGGAATGAAAGGTTTTATGGACTGACCAGATCGAGGACGATGTTACCGCCGCGCGACTCCGAACGGATCGTCGCAATAGAACGAGTTAACGAGTCTCCGAGGACGCGAAGCGTTGCTTGTATGTTGCCGTGGCGAGAGTAAAACTTCGCGGTCGGGGGTATCCCCTTGGAGCGAGAGCGGCGGCATTTTTTCTCTGGTAGACCGTCCAGGATCATTTGCACAAGATTGTGCGCGGGTACTTGGGGAGCCAGAGGATCGAGTGACCAAGAACCTTGTACAGAATTTGTTGAGTGCCCGATCACAGTACCGAGCACCCGCTGAACTCACCTCTTATTGATCCCCGTTTCGTGTACATGTTCAGGCCATTGATTGGGGTACTAACGGGCGCCACTACTTGGCTGCTCCTTGAGAGAGACACAGTCTCTATGGATAGAGAGGAAGTAGTCGGGGGTGCTGAGTATGCAGGGGGACCATCCTCAGTCTCAGGGGCGGAGGGAAGCTATGTTACCTAGAAGTCAGAAGCCGAGCCATTGTGTTGTGGGGAGCGAGCATACCGGCTTGAGGTCAATATCCCTAAGGGACTGTCTTTGAGTGATGTCAACAATCATGGTCGAGAGGGTTGATGTGTTCAATAGGAGTAGCTTGTACTTCTCGAGTGGGCCAATGCAAGGACTATTTATTACAATGTGTGCGCCGGGCGCAAAGATTGCGCAGAAGTGCTGCGGTAGCTACATTAAAGTAAGGCTGTGCCGGTATGGCGGCACACGCCATGCCCGATGCCGCCATGCCATGATGTCCTATCACGTTGGCACACAGCCACATCTTTGCGTAGTTCGTTGGGTTGTCTGTTGTTACCACCGTACGGGTTTACCATCCTCCTTCGTTCAGAAAAAAAAACAGATAGAAGAAAAAGGCTATGCAAGCAATACGAGATACAATGGGCAAAAGTGATAGGGCCTGGCCGGGAATTGAACCCGGGACCTCCTCCAGATGACAAGAAAGCCCTAAGAAGGAATCATACTACTAGACCACCAGGCCAATATAGAAGGTCATCATTTTGGCTCACACAAGCCTGCCAATTATTCAATGGATAATCGCCAATGTCAGCCTCAGTTTGATACATCGCAGTGACTTTGGGGACCGCTGCTTACTCCTTGAACGCAATCGGTAGCTGTCTTGCCCACCACCCATGCACTGAGAGACTTCGCGCTATCGAGGATGTCTGCCTCTTTCTGGTTGGACAACTCTGATGATTCGATCTTCTTCGCTCCCTCGAGCGACTTATCTTCACGCTCGTCAACCGATTCGTTCAACATCGACGACATCCCGTCTCTAGATAACTATCCCTCTCTGCTGTTGCCTTCGTGTAGTCTTGATTCCTTGCCTATTTCCGATCTTGAGCCCATCAAAGCTCCGCCATGCCCTCTGACCACACCTCGACGGAAAAGGGCCCAGCATACGTTCCTGTCACTTATGGCCTCTCTTGCCTTCCCAAAGGGAAATCGCCCCAACAGGAAGTATTCCAATATACTTGTTTCATCTCCCACACCAGAGCGCCTTAGAAATGTCCCGCAACTCAAGCCGGTGTTAAAGACCTGGATTGTGAGCATTGATCCCCCCGTGGGGGCGTGGTGCTGATTAGCTTTGTAGTCTGCAGTTCCCGGCTTGAGTCCCCCTGATATGGCACCTTGGTCTCCCCCTCGTGAGAAGCTTCACTATGTCTGGGTACCCGAAGGTTCTTTCTTTCCTCCGTCCTACCTCAAACGTTGTCTTCGCGAGCGCTACGGCCCTGTTGACCCACAGACGTCATCTACTCTCGGTGCCTCTCGTCTCGCTGCTACCTCGAAACCCCTTGAGCGTCTTGAGTCGCTGCCTGGATCTCGTCCACTCCGTCGCTGTGCCTCTCACAGCACGCGTCAGACCCGCGTACCAGACTGCACCCCAGCATGCACTCCGATTAGCTATCCGTCTGTCCGCGCCCGCACGAAACCACGCCGCTGGTCTCTTGGTGTTCCACCGAGCTATCTTGGTACAGAGTTAATTATTCGCCGTCTTGAGTCACAGCGTATTGACGCTATATCGGGGACTGAGCCTGCACAGCCTGATGCTTCAATTGATGCCCCGTCTCTGCCCTTGCCTGCTATCAAGGTATCCACTTCGACTACTACCATTGCGATATCTTTCCCTGGTTCGCCTGAAGGTCCTGCAGTTACTCCTGAACCTCTTGCCATCCGACGTGGACAGAAGATGCCTGTTCCCCTTACGCTGAACCCTCCAAAGCGTGCGGCTGAAGAATATCCAAGTATTCCTACTGCTTTTCTTGGCACACCATCCGCGTACTCTCCTCATTTCCAGCTTACTTCATCGATTGCTCAACTCGACGCCGAGTCTCTCCCTATCAGTGACATGATCAGTGCATTGCGATCTCAGGCTGCTAGCTTGAAAGTTTCATCACCCGCGGAGACCAGCCTTTCTCCACTAGGCATACCACATCCGTCTGCGAACTCACTTTCAGCAGCGTCGTCCGACATTGTCCAAAGCGTCAGCGATGACGATTGGGCGTTTGCGCAGGACTTGATGTTGCGTTACGGTGATCATGCACGAGATGGGACGCCGAGTAAGGCAACACATCGCCAGCGACAAGCTCCCTCTATAAGAAAGTCTCTCACACCTAGGTCCAGCTCGGCAACTCAAACGAACAGAGTCCGGCGTGCATCAGTCCCCCCGGTGGCGTCTACCCCAAACAATCGACCGAAGTCGAGTTCGGCCCCCCGTACTGACCTTGCCAAACCCGGACACAGCACGGATGTCGCGAAACAACGCAAAGATTTGCGCGAGACTAGATCGAATATCAGAGCTAGGAAATATATACCTGAAGTCGACTCTAGCGCTTGTCCGTCACTTAGACCACCTTCTCCTGTCACACCCAGTCACCCAAGGACGCTCGCGTCTGGCTCTCTCAACACAAAGAGCGAATTTTCGACCAAACGCCCGCTAGGGATATTGAAGCGTGCTAAGAGTGTCCGCTTCGCAGACATGCCAAAGCCAGACGATGGTAAGGACATTTCACCGTGGGAGGGTCAGCCTCGTACGAGTACACCGAAGGGGATTGCGGGCTCTCCGCCGCTTCAACCGTCCCCTCTGCGTGCATGCTTTGTTCCGGAGGAATTGGAGATCCAGAGCCCGTCGAGACAACCACATGCAGCCCCAGCGACAGAGGAATCTACCCGCGTCTTCAGGGTGAACAGACGCGATTCTGTTCAGCCGACTCCCTCTCAGAACGTGACCTTGTACGGCTCTGTGTTCAACTCGCCGACGCTCTCTGCTACACCGGGATTGTCTGATAAATCACCCTCCTCCAGCAATTCTCGTGCGGCGAAGAGACTCTCGCTGCTCGTCAGGGAGCACGACAAGGCTAAGGAGAAGGAGAATAGTCCACTGGCGTTGCGTACGCAGAGGCGGACGAGAAGACACACAGAGGTCGATGAGAATACTGTTCGGCGTGGGTCAGACCGCGAAGGGAAGAGTCGCAAGCATAGACTGTCGAGTCCTCTGAAGTCGTTTCTTGACCGGTTGCGTGCATAATCGAGTACATATCTTCTTCTTTCACACATTAGTTGGTAGTTTGTAGTCCATATCGCCATTGTATTTGGTTAGGATGAGATTTTTTGGTTTTATAATGTTGAACGTTGAGAGCGTTGAGCACAGCCACCGAACCAACTCGGATTGAATTCTCAATTCCACGATGAATGCGGTCGCTCTCCAGCCGTTCAGCCACCTCGCCGCCACAGTCGGCTCAGACGTCTCATCAAAACTTCGGAAAGCTACGTATTAGCCCCCGAACGAACACAAAACGTCCTATAGAATGCCGCGGGGTATTCCCAACGTTAAACGCGATGAATCGCAGGGGATGCGCTACACGGCATTTCATGTGCCTCCACAGTACGTACCAATCGCTCACGCAATAACACCCTCCCCACATACCAGAATGGTCCCTCCAGACTCAACCCAAAACACATGAGCACGTCGTATCTCAAAACTGAGACGAATACTATATGGGGCCGGAAGGCACAACGGAGCAAAACCACGGCGGACGAGCCGCCACCAGAGGTGCGTCTAACGCCCTCGCTCAACCCAACCAAACATTGTTACAAACCCCCCTAATGATGTGCTGATGGTATGCGGATTGGCGTGGTGGCAGGGGCGGCGCGGCTCGCACGTCGTCATCATTCACCTGGGCTCGCGGTATCTGCGCGTCGGCCGCGCGTCCGACGTCACGCCCACAACCGTACCGAACGTTATCGCACGCAAGACCATCATTGCTCCCGCTCCTACGTTCGTCAAGGGAATCGCGCGGCCTCGTAAGGGTCGTACGCGCGTGCTGCAGCCACCGCCAACTAATGGCGACGAGAACGTGGGGGCCCGTGGGTCTGATTCCCCAGTGCGTCCTTTCTGTTCATTCTCATCCTTCACTCTCATCCCTCACTCTCATCCCTACCGTTCTACCTTTTCTCGGATGTCTCGGACACGCTTTCTGAAACTGACGGTGCGCGATATGATGGTAGTTTGATGACAAAATAGAGGTAATACAGGTGTCCCTTCGTGACCGCATGCGATTCTATAAGCTCCGAGTGACGCCTGATGCGGCGGTC
>QLOT01021306.1:0-11874 GCA_003313875.1 Russula aff. compacta | reverse complement strand
ATGTTGGAGATCGTTTTGAGCGGTCACCGTCCACGATTCACAAGTGAGTATTAACAACATTCTTTAATGGTTTCTAACAAGTTTACAGGTATTTTAAACTGATTGCATGAACACTTGCGACACCGCCCTTCTACACAACATATGTGCAGCTCCCTGACGCTGATTCACCCACTCCCCCCGAAATCCAAAATTCTCCCGAGCTTTGCCCCTTCTTCAATGGTGCTTTGGGTGCTATTGGTGGCACCCACATAGAGTGTCTCTCATCTGTCACTGTCACAGATCGTGGTGCGACAAGGAACCACGAGCGTGTCCTCACTCAAAGCTGCCTTGCTGCTTGTTCGTTTGATCTTCGCTTCTTGTATTTTTCGTCTGGTCGGGAGGGATCAACAGCAGACTCTACACTTTTCGACGATGCCTATCAAACTGATTTTCACATCCCAAGGGGGAGGTATTACATTGCAGATGCTGGATTTGCCTCGTCAAGTGCACTGCTGGTCCCCTATCAAAACGTGCGATACCATTTGTCTGAATGGGATCGCATCAGTGACGTGTAAGTGGTAGGCCTTTTCTCAAGATTTCTCACTGATGTTCTTCCAAGTCCACGCAACTCCAAGGAGTTGTTCAATTCGGCTCATGCGTCAGTTCATCAAGTGATCAGGCGGATCTTTGGGATCCTCAGGCAGCGCTTTCGAATTCTCCAGTTCCCTCTGGAGTTTGACAAGGCTACTCAGGCCCTCATTCTGCCTGCACTTGTAGCGCTTCATAATTTCATCTGGCAATACGACCCTGAGGAGATTCACATGTATGACAATGAAGCATTTGACTTCCCAATGGGACCTCCTGAGTCTGATAGGGGACTGGGAACAGGCCCAGCAATTTCTAGTGAGACAAACCAAACCAACAAGAGACGAGATGAGGTTGCAGCGGAGATGTGGGAACAGTTTCAGCATGACCTGTAACACGCAATGAAACTTGGAATCACACAATACTGCTGTGTCCCCTAATCGCTAAATTTTCCTTCATTTCATTACCCTTTACAGTAAACTTAGTTTACATATCAAGTGAACTCGTTATCTACACCCGCGTCCGGACTTCCGACCTTTCTGCTCTTCCACTCCGTTACATTCAATCTCTACATACAGTGCTTTCACCTGTTCATTGTCTCAGTCCATCTCTCGTCTATGAAGTTCTTGCTCCTCTCTTGCTCTGCCGTTGCCCGCTTGTGATCAGACGTCTATCAACATCATAGTACTGGTAGTCGACGCGGTTGTTGTATAGCCGTATAAAAACATTGTATAACACATTGAGAACGAAAGGGTTACATGTCAGCTGCCTCAAAGCTTTTTTCTTCTTCCTTTCTCCCTTTTCTCATCCCTTTCCCCTCTCTCCCTTTCAGGTCTTCGGCTCCCCCTCGGGCGACATCGCAATACTCGCGTGTCGTTCAGTAGGGTAGGTATAGATTTACATCGAGTCACAACTGCGTAGCCCTCTGCGCATTCAACTTTAGCTGGTTCAGAACCCAGCCACGCAGGAACTCCTCATCGGACTTCTCAGCGAACGCGACGTATAACTCGCTATGGATGTCTGGATTATCTCAGCTGCAATTTCGACGGGCCCATTTGGAGTCTTAACTCTCGGGCAAGATTGTTACTTGTATACATGTAGTGCAGGCTTCATCGCGACTTTTGGTTGGACACACCCACTAGTATCATGTCCACAGCGGATAACGTCTCTGAGATCTATTCATTGTATTCTCGCCCTATAACTCGCGGGACTAGTGCAGCTTGTTCGGAGTCAGAGTACCTTCCTACCCCTTTAGGAGGACCGATGACCCAGCAAAGTACAAAACCTACTTTCTTGGGTCCGAGATCTATGCCTGGCCACAACGGAGTCTTGGCTCGGATAAACTCCTCGGCGACGCATAACGTTCGTTACGATGACTTTCCAAACCTGCCAGAGTTCCGTTCCCCCCAGGACTGCGGGCCTGAGCCCTATGAGGAGTACTTCTCCATCCCGGTATTAAAAGAAAACACAGAAAGGCATGACATGCAGCGGCATCGTTCGACCAAGGAACTCATCAAGCGATTCGAATCTCTGAGTGCCGATAATTCTCCCACAGCCCGGTCAGCCCTCGGAACACGGGGTACACCTGTCCGCACCCATCGGCCAAATGTTGGCTTGTTCACACCTACCCGAACCGAGAAGAAAACCTCTCCTTTGCGCCAGTCCTTCCGCAATCTGCTGTCTGTATTCAAGAAAGGAAAGCGGTTGGGAAAGGAGAAAGTGGAGTCATTTATCGTTCGAAAGGAGTCTTCGCCACCATTTCCTGATGACAAAGTTACTCCCAGAGCTGAGCACGAGTCGGATCCGTTCACTGTCAATGGCGGTAGTCTGGGATCCAGGATCTGCACTTCTCCGACCTATTCCTTGCACATAGGTCCACTTCTCCATCTCGACGTACCTACATCCGTCCCGTCTCCAATCCTGCCAGTGTGGATATCTTGCGATGCGGTGCTCCACCGGTCGCACATACTTCTGACATCAGCTACAACGCAGGGCATTCCACGAACGGATGTTGTGTCGCTGCGCGCATGCACGGATGTAAAGTCTCTAACTTCCGGCGAGGTCGGTATAGAACAAAAGGCGCTGTTGCCCTCGATGGAAAACTCTGCGGATCCTAAAGTGTTTGAACTCATTTTCGACGGAAAACAGAAGCAACGCTTCGCCGCTCCAAATGTAAAAGACAGGGCAGCCTGGGTCAGCGCCATTTGGTAAGGTTCTTCTGTGTTACATGGCAACAAACTCATCCTCGGGCTCTCAAGGGACGCCGTCTTGCGGAACCAAGACAAGCAATTGTCCGGGCGCACCAAAGACACCGAAGAATCGGCCCTTCCCGGCCCCTCCGTGCCTGATCTAGCAAGCAAGCAAGTCTCGACAACAGAAGCCGATTCTCCAGTAACTGGTCGCGAGCATCTTAACCTGTCTAAGGATGCCTCGTCCATACGATCTACCGCCCCTCCTCCGCCCCCGAAAAACCATTTGCTAACAGAAGAACAGTTCTCTGAGGAGATCGCCTATAACCAAGGAAACCTTTTGTCAAGTTCCTCCACACGGTCTTCGCATGGTCGTTCGCATAGTCCTTCTATCGTTAATCTCGGTCGCAGTTCAGTCGTACGCAAGCGTCTCGCCGAAATCCAGCATCATTCGATATCACGCACCTCTACTCTACGCGAGTCGCGTCAGTCTCCACCGCATGCAGTCTCGAAACTCACTACTGGCAAACCACCCGCCGCCAACTCAGACGCAGCTCCAGAGCTGGCCGATTCTGGCAGTCTGATTAACGTGGTCGGACCACCTGCTGCTACCGAGAAATTGATGAGCCCCATATCGTCCCGGGTTTCTCCTTCTCTAGGCGGTTCGGACGATCGCCTTGGCTCACCCGTTTCTGCGGCCTCAGATCATTTGACACTTTCGTCCAGGCCAAAGTCCGCTTTCCGTCTCCGCGATGAGATGCGCGCTCGCCACTCGACACGTCTGCAACGCCGCGGCGCATCCAAAAGATCATCATCTCCACTCTCAGATGCATCACAACTCGGCTCCCAAGCGGATGGAACCGTTGGCGCACTGCTCGACGTCATGGACGTACACGCAGAGCGACAGCTTATCAAGACCGGAGAACTCAGTGATCAGCTGGAGGCCGTTCAGAACGACGTGCGAAATGTCGGAGCCAACGTGCGCGTTGCCATTCTGGAACATGAACAAGACTCGAGACACCTAGCGGAAATACAGACCGCTGTCGACGATGTGCGGACCATGCTGGCACACATGGACACGAAACAGTGCAATAATAGCCCCACAGAGATGACCATTGACGAGCGACTGCGGAGTAACCAGGCACAGATCGTTCAAGCCTTGGAAGAGATGCACGCCATGTTGAAGAACAGCACATTAAACAGCACTGTCGACGCAGACCCCATGGCTGGAGGACAACCTCCTGCATCCTTACCAGAGAGTCATAGCTCGGCGTCAGAGTTCCCTGGTTTGATGGACATTCGGCATAAACTTGACATCTTATTGGAATTATCTGTCCCTAAGCCGGACTCGGTATCTTCGAACCCACCGCTAGGACCACGGCTTGATGCTTCGCTGGTACGCCCGATCTTGAGCGCCGCTAATCAGTGGAAGATGGACTGACCTTACAGGATTCGACTTTACTAAAGCGTTTCGGACATGGAGAGCAGGAGGGCAAACCAGAGCCTGGCGAGGCCGCTCAGCCTCACGAGTTAACCATGCACAACGTAAAGGAGAGTGTTAGCGACGTGCAGACGCAGAATATCAACGATGTTCTGCGCCACAATGAAGATACTCGTGCGCAGATTATGGAACAGCAAGCGGAAAGCGTGCGTTATCTCCACGAGCTCAACACGGTACGTGGGGACCCAACATAGATTACTGTCGTCCCAGTTGAACTCACTGAACGGGCGGTGAAGTGGCTCGAAACCTTCGTAAACGGTGGTACAGCGCAGATAATGGCGATCGCAGATGACGTACAAAAGTTACGCAAAACGCTAGGAAATATCGACGAGCTTCAAGGTGACCCTGAAGGAGACGCGGACGCTGGTCCAATAACGTCGTTTTCGCTGCTGCAGGGCATACGGAGGTTGGCCGAAGGCAGCAAACGACACGACCTTGACTCTGCACACTTGGTCAGCACAATGAACGGTCTGGTCGCCGCTCTCAACGAGGATATGCGTAAGAATGCGGAGATGCGAAATGCATATAGTAAATCAAACGCTCTAGGTATCGCGATTCGGAGTCTAACGAAGTTATACCAGCGACAGAGTCGGTATTAGGCGTCATCGAACGTCAACGACAAGATCAAGAAAGGATGCTGCGTAATCTTGCGAATGGTAAAGCTTTCCTCCATTGTTTCCACTCGCGTCATAGAAACCAAGTTTGCTCCTGCTATACAGAACTTTCCGATGACATACGCGGCGAGCGGCTCCGATTCGTGGAGGCCATGAAAGAAGCCACCGCGATTAATGTCCAAAGTAGAGTCCATCGACATAACTAGTCTCGTTTGACTAACGGGAAACGCAGTTCATGTTGAAGAATTCAAGAAGGAGCTCACGCGAGAGGTGTTGATATCCACCCAAGAAGTCGGCCGCCTTCAGAGGGAGCGCCAATTATTAGAGCAACAGATTGCTGATTTGTTTGCATTTTATTCGAAGCAGAAACAGACTGTATTGGTGAGTGATCACATAATTTGAGCAGATGAACAATCACGTATTCTGCGATCTTCAAAGGGGGACACCCAGCTGCAATCTCGTCCGCCGCAGCCTCTCAAACATGGACAAGAGCAGAACCGACCGCCTTCACGCGGTAAAGCTTTACCGCATCCTCCTGCTGGCCAGAGACAGAGATCATGACTTTTTCTCCCATAATTTGGCCATGCGGGATGATGTAAGACATCGGCATGGAACTCTAGCTGAGATAACATAATGTAGTTAATAAACATGATCGTAATTGTCAAGGGTAGCTATTCCAGTCCATCGGTTTAGGTCATATAATTCTCGGGTGAAATGAATCGAGCGGTGGCAACTATGCGGAAATTCTTGGGTACAACCGCGTGTCTATGATAATTTAGTAACGTCGAGTCGAACTAAGTGGACTTACTCATAGTACTCTTGCACACCGGCCCCTTCCATGACTAGGACATCGCCCTGAGAGATCACAAGTGAAATGCAGCTCGATGTTAACATTTATGATGCCTACATGTCGCAGGACAAGGCTCATTGCAACCTTCCTGTGACCTTCAATAACGTTATACTTCGCGTGAAGGCGAAAATGCATCTCCGCAGCGGAACCTAGGGAAAGGGAGGCAATAATTGGGCCTAGACCACGTTCACTGTCACTGTGGAACTTCGACATTCGTTACGGTACGCTGTTAGTTGTGCTGAAAGGGTATAGTTGCATACCGTCATCTTCTGTCTCTCCATATAAGCAGCGCTAAGAACTTCGTTGAAGGGGACGTCTTTCCCCAAAGCAGTCGCAATACGATTCTTGATCAACGCCAGTGCACCGAGCACTGCCTTGGAGCCAGCTTCCATTGGTGTTGTGCGCTCGGCCCCTCCGATATACTGCCAATGTCGGTTCCTTGTTCACAAGAAACGGTATGAGTAACTTACTTGGTATGGAGCACCGGCTGCAAAGGATACCGAATTTAGAGTCAGCTACTCTCAAGGCAACGTGGGATAATCGTACTGTTCTGTGAAAAGTAATTCGACAACAGCTGTCCTCTGCCTTGTAATAGGCTGTTAAGAGAATGAGTTGTACAAAATAATATGAACCCATACATTTATGCTGATGAGAGTCAGGATACGAGTATGGCGGAAATTAACGCAAGCAAACTGACCGCCCGGAGTGGCCAGCGACGAAATTGGATTTCGCCACTAGCGGCTTGGCCTTGGTACTCACAGAACAAGGCATTGGCCTCCATATTGATACTAGGGTGGCCAGGAATCAAGTGCACGTGTCCCCTAATAGAAGCCAAGATATTAGGGCGTCTCGTAGCCAGATATCGGTGACCAGATACCTATCATGAGGCAGGTCGAAGGTTTGAACGTAGGGAAGCGCCGAGCCATTCGCCCGCAATCGGAATTCTAATCCCCTGACCACAATCCCTGTTGGTGTATTTCTTGAGCTATTGCACGGCTCAATCGAACTTGTGCCTGACCGGAGTCCTCCGCCACACGGTGCTGGTGGAATTTGAAGTTTTGCTCCTGAAGCCAGAAATCCTTGTGACTGAACATAAAGCGAGGGGCCTCGTATACACGCTATCGGTGACGTTGTAAGTTGCGCGACAAGCCGTATCGGAGGAACTTACGTGGCAGTTACTACACTCATAGTGCTCCCATTTAAATCTGGGGCTGACTTGAGTCGGAAAAGATGCTTCTAAGTAGTGCATACATACCTAGTAGACAGCCGGCCGCAGTTCCTGCAGTGTATTCCTTTAGCAAAGGGACGCGGTGTCGTGCAACCCTCGGTGGGTAATGGCGGATAAAGAGAATCAGCGGACACTGGTTGATGGTTTGCAGGCCGAAGGCGCAGTAGCTCTGTGCTGTATGACAAGGCTTTGGCCCGTGGCTGGGAGTCCATTATTGTTTGGTCCTCGCGGCAGAACGCTGCGCAGCTTGGTTGGAGGCACATGTGGGTGTCTTGGTATACTAATGGTGAGCTCAACCGACAGCGTGGACAAGAATAGCTAGTTATTTGGGGTTGAAGCCTATGCCGAGGTCAGAATAACTCAAGAGATGTTATGACAAACGTACGCTTTACAACTATCATCTTATGAAAATCAGCGTCGTAGCTCTCGAGGGCACGATAACTACCCTACCTGATGTCGGGTCCTCTCGCTCCTCAGGCGTGATGACACCTGACTCGCAACTAAGCTGGCTATTTTGAGTATCAACTGGGGCCACTTCTGTACCTAGTAGCCACCACGTATCGCCTTGCCCTTCGCACCACTGGAATGCAAACTTATACCGAACAACAGAATGGTTCTCATCAACTCTTTGTAACTCGGCTGTGAAAAAAAGTCAAGGCTGTCACACATACGACATATAGTAACTGACCCCAGGCGTGCGTGATCCAATAGAGTCCCAGCACGACGTACGTATACCCATTGGCGGAGAGGTCAAAGGGGAATAGCACGTAATTGTTGTCGGCTAAAACGACGAGTGGTCGTCCACTTCTATGATTGTTGAGTAGAGCACGGACAGATCGGTCATCCTCCAGTTGATCTCCTGGCCCTTGAATCTCCAAGCGACGATTCTTCGAGTGCAAGGCTTCTGCTTTTCCGCCACTATAAACACATAGCCTCAACACTCATTGACGTCAGACAATATATCCCGTACCCGTGCGAGATGATGAGCTTCCCACTGTGATGGAATAAGTCACGGCTAGTGATTCATCAGGTGAAGGTAATCATGGATCAGCGTATGCACTGACTTGGAGGAGTGGGCACCGAGAAGATATCCCTTGACGATCTCGTTAGAATGGTAGACACCACCCTGAAAGCTCCTGAAGAAGTCAAGGGATTCGCATACTTCCTGTCGAGACTAGGGACCATATAACAGCCGTGCTCTTGTAAATAAGCCTCCTTACCTGAGCCCAAATGGGAGGGGTAACGGGAAGCGGTGGTCTAGGTGACACGGTGACACGCTCTTCCTTTTCTAGTCCAAATGATGAAGTGTTGAGGTATTCATCAAGTGTGTAGCCATAAAGATCATCTTCGTCGTCCGTCCCGACATTATCGAATGCAAATGCGGGGGGTGGCTGTTCCCCAGCGACATAAAATCCATATGTCTCAGCCCCAATGTGAGGCATCCCCAACTCGGCATCTCGGAGTGTTCGAGGAAGTTCGAAGCCGCCACCACGCTCGACCACTTGTTTAGATATCCGCTGCAACCCTTCAACTGCTTTGGAGCGCTTACCACCCCCTAGCTTGGGCGTCATTTCTATCCTTCCTTGTGGCTTGGGAGATTTTGTCTTGCCGTGTCCAAGCTTAATGACAGTGAAAACTTACAAAGAGGCCAAAAGGCTCACCTTTTTCTCGCTACCCAGGGGAATCACCCTCAATTCTGATGCGACCTCCGCGTCCTCCAAACTATCAGCATCTATGTCACCATCAGAAAGGAAGTGATCCCGAATGCTTCGAATGCAAGGAACCCCCTTCGCATATTCCGGCGATGTTACTTACCCTTGTTCACTATAGCACTCTCATCTGAGCTGGTTACAGAATCTGTTCTCCTAGGAGCTATTCTAGCCTTTACTTGGAACTTGCGCTTCTTCTTAAAGCTGAGATGCGCGGCACCTCGACGTTTAATGGTTGCAGTTGAGGTAGGAACATTTTTCTTCCGCTTGCGTCCTACGGTTTTGAAGGTTTTATAAGACTTTGCCTTAGTAATGTGAGATCAACTGTCTGGCTTGATCGCCACCGACTTTACAGAACAGAGTTGTACTCACTGCCTTCCCCCCGAAGCCGGAAGCCTGACCCCTCGGATGACAGATCCAATAGGACACAGTGGTAGATGCAAATGCGAAGTCATCCCCGGATTTCAGAAGCTCGTTAGCAGAGGACGCATGAAAGTGTGGCTCAAGGCCCCATTTCTGGCGTGTACGAGCGAGCAGCTGGTTCGCTTTCGGACGGACATCTGCTTTGATGAGCCAGAAAAATCGAACAAACAACTGGAAGGCTTCATCGGTCAGTGGTGGGATAAAATTGCAGAACTCTCGTCTATCCGATAACGAGACGGCAGTGAGCCAGCGTTTAACTACGTCGGTCTTAGAAAAAGATTGCGCGCGTCACAGTCGAGTAGAGGCACGAGAATGCGGCGGGTACGTACAGCACGCTCGCTTCTCCGGACATCCTTAGCAATTCTCTCAGCCCATTCCCCTTCTTGCGTCTTGCTGAACCTCCGTTGCTCTAGCTCGCGCGCGAAGAATGAGTCATGCAGAGGTTCAAGTAGCCAGACTGTGCTGTCATCATAAGACCGCGGTAATGGAGCAGGCGGCAAGCTCGACTCCATCCTGGAACTCGTACGAGCTATCGTAGATGTTGGAGGAATGCTGCGGACAACTCTGCGGACACTTAAACAACCAGCGCTTGCCGAGGATAGCAATTGCCGTTCATTGCGATTGTGGCTTGACGGGACGGGACACAATCACCCGCGGCAGAACCAGTCCCATTGGGCATTCGACACATCACTCGCTTGGCTCGATAATTTAGGGCCAGACTACCAGTACAACTGCTCTCTATTTACCCCTTTTCTGCAGACGCCTAGGGCAATAGAGACGGTTGCACACAGTCCTTCTAAGAACAGAATATGAATGTGCAAGCACAACTAGAAGTTGGCCCATCTATCATTTTGTACTCAATGCGTGTTGCAGCGCCTCATATACATCCGCCTCTATGCGCGCCTCGGCCTTGTCCTCCTCCGAGCCGTTGCCGCTAAGTACCTTCTGAGCCTCTTGAAGGTTCGCACGAACAGCCTGAAACGGGATTAACATTGGCCCGTGCACAGCGTGTATGTACATACCTCTGCCGAGAACTCCTCCAGCGGAGCTGCTTCAATCGCGTTGATGGTCAACTTGTTGTTGGGATGCACGGTCGCAAAGCCTCCGGATACTAAGAACCATATCGAGATGAGGAGAGGGATTGCAGGAAAGTGAAGGATGAGAGTATCTCACCAAACCACTTCTTCGAAGAGCCAGCACTCTCGATTACCTCTACAACGCCAGGCCGGAGCGGTTCGATAGACGGGACATGATTCGCGAGAATACCCATGTCACCAGTAGCTGCTGACAGATTTATCTGCACAGCATCTGTGGAAGTGAAGATTGCCTACAACGCATCGGAGTTTATAGACAGCTCAGCAGGCATAGGTATGAAGGAATGAGAACATACTTGGTGCGGGAGAACGAGAGAAAGCTTTATCTTGTCACTCGCCTCGGCATACCCACGACGGCCCAATACGAAAGAAGACGGGGCTCGTCGGGCAAAGGAAGAGACAAGACGGAGGGCAGACATTGATGAGTAGACAGTTCGTTCACGGGTCAAACTAACGAGAATGGTGAATCCGCTTTTGGCCGCCAAAGAGACCTCGGAAACGGCGATTGACCCAGGACCCCGGAAACATGTCAGGGCCCAAGGCCCAGTTTCGTACAACCTCCTCTTGAATCTCCTAAAGCTCAGTTTACGGATGCATATAATCATGAGCAGACGAGCGGATTCGCATCTCCAAGTCTTTGAACTTCACAGGTCTGATTCCTTCCAGTAGATAGTCTGGGGGGTGGGAGAACCCAAGACTACGGCATCATGCGTGATCAGCCGCAACCTTTTGTGGGGTTGCTTGCCCTATATCTTCTTTCCGCACATTACGATGTCCCCTCTTGGGAGAGCATTATTGCGATCAGCCCTGCGGCCAACCACCTCCCTGCTTACCCCAGTAGTCACGCATTGCCCCACAAGACGCACACTCATCACTCTGAAAGACAGCCTTGTGCGCCCCGTCCCACCAGAAACCTCTCACCTCTTCTCTTAATCATTTTCAATACAGTACAAAGTAACCGCCACTTCCACCGGTGGGCGCAAAGGCACGATCTCTTCGACACCCACAGACGAGACAGCCCCCCTCAACCTTAAACTGACGCTTCCCAAGGCGATCGGTGGGAGTGGCAACAAGGGACACAACCCTGAACAACTTTTCGCCGCCGGCTACTCTGGTAGAATAATATATCTATCCCGATATCCGTATTGGGTGACATATTGTGTGATTCAAAACCAGCATGTTTCTTATCCTCGATCCAAGCCGCTGCGGCGAAAGTAGGCCATAAAGAAGTCGGCGCACGGGCAGTGGTCCATGCGGATGTCACTCTGGGACAACCCACGGATCGTCCTGGGTACGGTTTAAAGGTTGTGTTGCGTGTTGAAGGCGTTGAGGATCAGGCGATCCTGGACGCTGCACATGAGGTTCGTCATGAAATTGTCACAACCAGTAGAACTAATGGCCTTCTGCTGGATAGATATGTCCCTACAGTCGCGCTCTACGCGAGGGGGTAGTGGTCGACATTGAAAAGGCCTGAAATGCAAGGCAGAGGAAGCGTGGGTATTGGTAGACTAAGGGATAGGATTTCTGACCCGTGTTTGAGTGGTATTCTATAGAACTAAAAACGAAACAACCATCCTGGCAATTTAAACTTTCAGTTCTATGTACAAGCCGCCCATTTATCTGGAGGACTTACAACCCAGATGGTATTTCTTGCAAGTCCAGGAAACGGATACATGAATCGTAGGTGAATAATGCGAACAGG
>QLOT01021286.1:0-15991 GCA_003313875.1 Russula aff. compacta | reverse complement strand
CCCCAGCTAGGGCGACGATCGAAGAACGGACGTGGGCGTCCTCTCTAGCGGAGGAGTGGTGTAACCAGCCTGGGGTAAGCATTCAACTGCTTGCGCTCCTGTAAGTTGTGGAACCGGCCAGGAGTCTGATTAGACTGTTTGCTTGTGTGTGCGCCTGAGGCACTGTACTATATTTTGGACTGCACCCCCATTCCTAGGCGATCCTCATTGTTCTCCGAGGATCATATGCTCTCTCAGGTCCTTGTGACCCTTCGTTAACCCCCTTTGATGTGGCCATTGTTCCCCTTTTGATGTTCCCCTTGTTCCCAGTTTGTGTCTTCCTTTCCCCCTACTATATCGAGTACAGTTACCCTCTTCGGATCATAGGATCCCCCTCCTCTATAAGTAGAGACTCGTAACTACCCTGTACCGGCAAGTTGAGTCTCCTGTCAATCACAGTGACTTTACTCCCCATCTTCTCTCTACATTAAAGGGTGGCTACAGTGTTGCAGCACTGCAAGCGGGAACCCATACTGCTCTATCTGTCTTCTAAGTCACAGCAGAGACTTAGCTATAGTCTACTGTTGCTGTCAAACCCTTGGCGGTGACAGTACCGGCAAGTTGAGTCTCCTGTCAATCACAGTGACTTTACTCCCCATCTTCTCTCTACATTAAAGGGTGGCTACAGTGTTGCAGCACTGCAAGCGGGAACCCATACTGCTCTATCTGTCTTCTAAAGTCACAGCAGAGACTTAGCTATAGTCTACTGTTGCTGTCAAACCCTTGGCGGTGACAATTGCTGGGGAATAAGAACGAGAACGATGAGGATGTTGCGTCGTTCCTGTCTGTGCCCAATTCTGTATCCGCGTGGGTGGCAACTGGCAGGAAATGCTATGTTGTCAACTGTTTTGTATCTACTTTTATTATATAGATATTTACAATATATTCGAACTTGTTGGCTTGTCAACTTTTTTGGTCTTGTCATCACTTGTTTGCTTGTTGACAAGCAAAAAAGCATCAAAAAGTACCAAAAAGTTCAAAAGAAATTTGTGATCTTGCTGATGTATTGGTCCATGTACAACGCTCCAGCCCCCAAAAGAGGCGATAATATACCCTTCCAGAGCGGGTATAACGTACGTGGCCTGTCTCATATCGCGGGCTCCCGCGAAAAGCTCGATTGGCGGGTATCATCTCTAGCCCAGGACTGTAGCCACTCTTCCACCTTCTTGTCGTACATGGAGCAGCTGGACGTCCATGGCTATACCTCCCATCACCAAATGGGCAGAACAATAGGATGGAAACCACCCAATGGCTGGAGCTTTTCCACCCATTCAGCAGGGTGATGATGCTTCGGTTCACGGACACACCATGCCTGAAAGTCTCGTCTACCTTGCAACAGGTGCCTGCAGTGACCGCCATTCATCATTTTGGAAGTTTGGTTCCGTTTCTACTTATTGGAGCTTCGCTCGACGCCTTTGTCTCTACGCAATAGATCCGCCCCATGAGCACTGTCCCTCTAACATCCATAGCTTACGTGTCTCTACTCGGTCGTGCACTGCAGAATGCGCTATCTGGAAGAGTCAAGAATTTCTTGCACCAATTGAGGGTATTTTCACATTCTGGGAGCTTGATCCGTCTTTCCGGCTTGCCCCCCTCTACTCGTAGCTCCGGTGGAGTCAACGATGTAGGGAAACACTTAGCCCGTCTTCTATGATAGCCCTCTTGGAAGAGGAGATCCTACTTGAGTGAATCATCTCCAATTCATGAATGGCCATCTGACTACCTCTGTTGCGCTTGGGGAATGAGTGTGGGGGAAGATCGTTGAGGTCCCGACATACAGGCGCTACCTTTCTGCGACTGTCCGTACGCAAGCTTTAAAGTCAATCACATGCATGGTGGCACCGTCAGATCAGTCGGCGCCCAGCTAAGTTAGAGGCTCACCAGCAATGATCAGTACCTCTGACAAACAACCCCCTAGATCGAACATGCTATGTGGGCGCAGACCCAGGTACCTGATTGTTCCTGTTGACCATTTCTCTTTGGGATACGGGACTACCTTCCTGACATGATGACTCGGACCGAGACATCTAGCCAGGACACAAAATGACCAATGGCAGAACAAACGGGCGCCATATATGGTAGATAGACAGCAAAGTTAGGTACGATGCTGTAGTCGTGTGAACATGATCATTGTCTTCGTTTGCGCCGGCCGTCCATTCGCCGTTCTCTGAGGGTAGATCTGCGCTTCTTAAGTACATATCTACGGAGACGTTAGAGAATTTTCAAGTTCGCCGCGGTGCCAATCCCCCCACCCGAACTCAGTTCATTTTTGCCGCGGCGTCAGGCAACCGGGCTAATGGAGATAAGCTACCCTTTCCAAAATTTAATTTCTGCAATGCTTCAGGCTTCAGTACTCCAGTACTTCAGTGAAGATGTAGGTTAGCTTCAAGTCAAGTGTTCAACTGACAATTAGCAATCAGGATACAGACGGTAACCTAAGTCCAAGTCAACCAATTATCTGTCTGGCTGTTGCAAACAGTTATAATAGGCTCGCGCCGCTCAACAATCATAATTGAACGACTCAAGTTCTGTCGAAGGCTAGAAAGGAGACCAACTGAAGCCGTGCAGAGCTGCTTACTGTAAATCAAATGCGGGCGCCCGCTTCTATCTCCATTCAGTGGGCCTCCATTCAGTGTGCGGCCACCGGCTAGTGCCCCGACAAGAGTTGGCTGATGGGTTGGCAACAGCGCACTGTTTCCTCACTTCGTTGCAGCATGTCACCCCCCGACGACTTCACTCTGAAAGCATCGTTCCTCGCGGGAAGCTTTGTCGTACTGTCTCTCTTTGTTAGCTGGTATTTGAAGGGCGATCCGCTGGTCAGACCCCTACTGTCTTATTCGCGCAGCCCCTGATCCCATCCCATCCCTGCACATGTCCCCAGCTCAATGCTATCCCAACCGTAGGCTTTTCTGACCCGATTCTCTCGTACTTCTCCGCTCTCCAATTCAACTTTGATGGCGTCCGCATGCTCAGAGAGGGTTATGACAAAGTAATTTGCCTTTCTCCCAATGCTCGTGCACGTTTTCCTCTTGTTGATCTGACAACCCTCCTGCTTTAGACAACACTGGGTCTATTCAAAATAGCCAATTTCCGAAGATGGATGGTTTTGGCTGCCGGACCCGAGCTAATCGAGGATGTCAGGAAGGCCCCAGATAACGTCTTGTCTATGGTTGAACCCGTGATCGAAGTACGTACGGCGCGCTAAACGGTGAGTACATGCTCACAAGGATTATCTCAGGCTTTTCAGCCAGAATATACGATGAACTTGTTGAACCTGCTCGATGATTACCACTCAGATGTAATACGTTCAAAATTGACACGAAATATCGTAGTCACATTCAAAGAGGTCCGCGACGAGCTGGTGCATGCTCTGGGTGATTCGATCCCGACGCGTGAGGACGGTACGTCGAAAACTCGTGGGCGTGAAAGCAATGAGTCACAGAGAATACACTGCAGAGTGGGTCAAGGTCCCCGTCCTAGAGACCTTTCAACGAGTCATATGCGGTGCCACGAATCGTGTTTTTGTCGGAGTTCCTTTATGTCCGTGAACGGTTTCCAGTCCTTCCGCCTTGTCCAGTGACTTGGGCTGACCTTCCTTTCAGGCCGGAATAGTGATTATCAGACTCTGAATTTGACCTTTGCAACTAATGTCGTAAAATCTGGCGTAATCATCAGCTTGGTTCCAAAACCTCTCAAGCTGTGCGTTGAGGTCTCTTTCTTCATGTTTTTATCGCTGAAATGTACTTCAGCATTGTTTCACGCTTGTTATCGAACCTTCCCTCCCAAATTCAACAGGAGATAGAATTTATCAAATCTATAGTCGAGGAGCGATTCGCGAAGATGGAGGAGCTCGGTGAGGACTGGGATGATAAGCCGGTTTGTCAGCCCATCGTACTTAGCATATCTTCCTTCACACGGTCGAATCACAGAACGACCTGCTTATGTGGCTCATGAGCGAGGCAAAGGGAGTGGAGAGGTCCGTCGAAGGTTTGGCACGGCGACTACTCCTGGTTAATTTTGCAGCTATTCATTCGACCTCTCTGGTAAGTAACAAAAGCTCCTCACTCCCTACTGTATTCCTGATCAGCGCATGTCTATAGTCGCTCACGCAAGCATTGTACCGTCTTCTTTCCAACCCTGAACATATCGAGCCTCTACGTCAAGAGATTGAGGCCGTGGTCGCAGAAGAGGGCTGGACGAAAGCTGGGATGGACAAGCTGCATAAGATGGACAGCGTCTTGCGGGAGACCCAGCGGGTTGACGGTCTAGGCATCTGTTAGCTGAATTCCTTCCCTAGTATATCACGAGTACAAATTGCTGATCTGTGCCCCCCCTTTCTCCAGTGGCCTTGGTCCGCCTTGCGTTGCGCCCGTTCACATTTTCCAATGGCGTAACCATTCCCGCAGGCACACTCGTTGCCATTCCATCCAGTGCCGTACATGGCGACGAGAGAATCTATCCGAACCCTGAGGAGTTTGACGGATTTCGCTTTGCGAAGCTTCGTGAAAGTGAAGGGGATACTACGATAAACAGATACCAAATGGTCTCTACATCTAGCGAACATTTGGCCTTTGGGCTTGGGCGACACACGTGGTGAGCATTGACTGGCATGCAATCGGTTTACCATCTCTGACATAATTCCTCTTTCAGTCCAGGTCGGTTCTTTGCGGCGAATGAAATCAAGGCCATGCTTGCCCACATTATTGTCACGTATGATATCAAGTTTGAGGAAGGAAAAGGGGCTCCCCCCGGTATTTGCTTGGCTGGTATGCGTATCCCTAGGAACACGAATGTGATGTTCAGGACGCGGCAGAAGTGAGATCATTTTGGTTTTGCTAGCCATCCAAATGGGTATCTTTAGGAATGTGACCGTATAAATAGAGATGGGCCTTACTCTGTCTGACAGCTAGGCGTGTTCGTTAGCCGGACTTGCTCGTTGAACGCTCTTCTTTGGCCGTGATTCCTGACCGCAAGTCTCATCAACGCCTGTCTTAGCAGCCGACTAGTTTGGTCTGTCATAGAATTTCCGGGTGACCCTTGCGGTCGTGGCTGCTCCCTAACGGCCACTGACCAACCAGCCACCCACTTCATAGGCTTATTCTCACACGCCATGCCCGAGAGACTCGCTTTTTATAACCCTGTTGGCCCAGAGCCCCCCACCTATCCACACCCTCCAGAAGAAATCGCTCCTGGTCTTTTCTTCGCGGATCTGTTCTCTCTCGTCAACCCACGCGAGCTCCGCGCCCGGGGCATATATAACGTCGCTGCGGCACAAAACTGCGAGGGTTCCTACCCACGGGACGCAGAGTGTGCGTACGTCGACGAGCCGGCAACGCTGTTCGCGCTTGCGGACGTGCGCCGCTCTGGCCACCCAGTGCTCGTGCACTGCGACGGCACGGGCGAGGGGGTCGACTTTGTGACGGCACTCCTGGTCATGTCTGATCGCATTTCGGTGGACGAGGCAATAAAAAGGGTGACACAAAAGTTCCCCTATATTACATTGCGCCCAACGTCCCTAAGACAGTTGCGTGGGTTTGAAGAGATGTTGATGGAAGAGGAGAGGAAGAAAGCACGGTTGCATGACAACATGGCGTCTGCAAATCAAGAGATACGTCAGAATATGCGCGGTTTGCTATACAAGTATCTTAGTACACCTCGATAGTAACGCCGCCACAGATCAATACAGGCGCCTCGTTAGTACATCACACATACAGAAGTGTGTGTTTCAGTTCAGTCAAAGTTGCAACCATATACTTTCTGTGCGACCTCTCGCCATGAAGCCGCGTCTACAGCAAATGATGCGGCATACTCGGCCTCGAGATGGTGTAGTCGGCGACCAACAATCACTAGGGTGTGAAGCGGCTCGCCGAAAACATTGGGCGGCTGCTCCCGCAGTTGTGCAAGTGTCCCACACACGATACGTTCGTTATCCGGACCACCCCCAACACGCGAGAGCGCGATGGCGAGAGTCCGATCTGGCACGAGTACGCCGTCTTTTCGTGTATCCTCGACTTCGGCAAGCTGTGCCACTGCCTGCGGGATGGACATGTACCGCGGTGGTTCGTAAATCTTGCGGCCCCTGTAGTGCATCATTTGGTACGAATGTTTTCCCTCACAGATTCCCGCGCGAGAGGAGGAAGAGCGCACCGGGCAAGGTTCTCCTCGGTCTGTTCCTTGACTTTAATATCCAGCAAGACGAGCGTGTGCATCCCGAGGTCCGCATTCTCACGGATGCGATCGTAGAAGCTGTCTGGCCGCCACGTGTCGGTGAAGAAGACGAGCGAGACGGCCTGGCCGAAGTTGTACAGCTGCAGACCGCACGCGCCGACCGCGTTCATGATGGACGCGTTGTGTATGACACGTGTCGGGATGCCGAGCGCGCGGGCGCGGAGGAGGATATCGGTGTGCGTTGTCGCGCCGAAAGGGTCGCCGACGACGAGGAAAGCGACGTCCTGAGTGTGCGCATCTTTCAGGATCTCATCGCTTTCTGTCTCGACCATTTCGCGGTCCGCGACGATCAGTGGCTTTCCATAAAACTCTTCCTTTACAGGAAGATGAGCGTTAGAACGGGCATCTCGGGGACGAAGACTTGCCAGGCGCTCCTTATTAGCCGAGAGGATGCTGGTGTATGCCTCAAGGTACACGCGTGTAGATGACCTCAGGGCCTATTAAAATGAGGATCATTCGCCAATTCCATATGAGGGATCGGGGGATCTCGGATCACCTCTAAACCTCGAAGAGAGATATCGTTCTCATCAAAGAGCCCGAGGCCTATTATGTAGAACATCGAGATGATGGGTTTGACGCTAAAGAACAGTACTGTACCTGTACTTACGCCCGCGTCATCTCCTCGGCCTTCTCGGACAAATGGACTTATTTTTTACAGTACCTTCCTTTGCCCCCAGGCCAGGACCTGGGGCGAAGTATGGTTCTCTCAAACGCCAACTACATCCCAACCGATATTCTCTATGCCATTCTCGAGCAACTCGCTGATAGGCGCGACCTCCATGCTGCGGCACTTGCCAACCATGACTTTAACCGCGCTGCCACTCCACTCTTGTATCGCACTCTCGACACCGACACCCGTACCGGATTATGGGATCATAAAGCCGTACGTTTATTTCAGCTTTGCTCAAGCTGAAACGAGTACTCAATCTCCAGACCAGACTACCGACATAGTCCATCCCGCGTTTACCATTCTCCAAAAACCTGAACTCGCTCGTCACGTACGGCATGTTCACGAAACAGGTCGAGTCCTTTTTTCTTTCTCGACTTGAATGGGCGGTGGCCCGGGACCCCCTGTTAGTGCATGATCTGCCACTAATTCCCTTTTCGCCAGTCCTTGGTGCTTCTTCTCTCCTTGCTGCTGCATATCACTCACCTGCATTTTCCTTCTCAGGTGTATTGCACGCCAACTACCCGACAGTTACAGAGGCTGTCCTCAAAGCTCTCTGCCTATGCGAAAATTTGTATTCTTTCACATGGGTCGATGACACGGCCGTCTCGACCAACATTTTCCAGTCTTTCCTCAACGTTCTCCACGATCTTCCCCTGCGTGCACTCACCCTCCGCACCTATAGCGATCTCGGGGAGGACGCTTGGGCTTTCCTCAACACCTTCCCTGACTTACAAAAGGTGGGAATATGGTGTATGCATGGTCCACCGCGTGTTCTGCAAGGTTGGGCGCCCCTGCTGGGCAGTACGCTTACCGAACTAGAACTTGGGGTACGTGTTCATCATTCGGATCACGGCTCATTAACCATGCACTTACCATATGCTACATAGCGTTGTGCCGGCGTCCCGGAGACTATTTTGATTGCTGTGCTTTCGCAGCTACCGCGCCTAAGAGACCTACGGCTGAAAGGCGTGTCAAGCAGCGTTATCCCGGAAATTCTCACCTCGCTTCCCGCTCTTGTTGCGCTTGACACAGAGTATCTCCGCCGGGGCTTGCTTTGCTCATGGTACCGCGACGCGCCCCTACCGCTCCTCCAGCAGCTTACTGTACGCACATCATCCGTCGATCTACAGGGTCCAGTGGAGCTCTGGGCATGGTTGTCTGTGCTCACATCCCGTCCATCGCTCGAATCCTTTACGTTACATGCATTCTCGACGGCAGGTCAGACAAGCATTCCTCGGGGTTTTCTGCTCTCTCTCGCTCAGAGACACGCGGACACGCTCCGCCAATTCCTCGTCAATATGACGCAGCTTACGCTGGAGGACGTACAGTGCCTCTGTGAGCTCTTTCCACATCTCGAAGAGCTCTCTTGTGCCGTCGCGAGCCCTGATGTTGTACGCTCATTCGTCCTCCCTATTTTTCGTCCAACACCTACTAATTTATTTCCTCATCTCATAGGAGTCAATAGGGCTCGCGATTGAGAAGGCGCACAATCTCCGCTCACTGAAGTTGCATGTATACTGGATCCCTACGACGCAGGATGCTGCGGATACCCAATCCCGCATCTCAACCACATTTGCGTCCACGCCGCACTTACCCAATTCTCCTGTTGCGCGATTCGGACGGGCAGATGCGGAAGCATTGATGCGTCGCCCGGGTTCACGCTTGTCTACAGTGTCAATGGGCCCGCACGCGCATGTATTTCGGGGATCTTGGGTGCGGAAGCGTCATGTCGATGGGTCAGTGCAATTATGTTTTGTGGTGGAGGAGGATGGTCTAAGGGGGCGTGGAAGGTAATACGGAGTGGTGGGCCAGATGGTCCACCGTTCCTGCAACTCTTGATGGTTTTTTTTCTTCGTCAGATGCAAGCATATATTGGTCATGTTTTCCGAGCAGTTTTTACGCTAAACTTGTCGTCAACTCACCATTCGCAATTATCCAACCCTTCATAGCCTCTATGCGTGATTGTCATCATCCACCTTCCACTCACCATCACTGTTACTGGTGCCAATGACTTGAATGATTACGAAAGTAGCTGTATACATAAGCATGGGGAGACACAAATGGGCACAGTGACACTGTCATATTCCGCGCCCGCGTGCCCGGGCCCCGCGCAGTGGTCCACCGCGTGCACCACCGCGACCTGAAGGACATGACGGAATGTTTCAGCAGGGTCATAGAAAAAACAAAAAAAGCATGACAAAGGCAGACCTCGCTGTGGAGCTCCAGCGCGACCTACGAGAGGGGTTGCTTAATGCGCATACAGGAGCAAGGAATGTGTGCACGCACCTCGTCCTACGCCACCGGTGTGTGCGCCGCCTCGCGAGCTCTTACCCGCTTCTCGTGCGCGCGTCTGTTCCTCCTTGACCACGTCCAGCAGCGCGTCCGGTACACGCAGGTACTTAATCTACCCACCGGAACAAGTGAATAATCAGACCGTGTCCCCCTCCAGAACAGGGGGAAATCGTACAACGCACCGTGCTGCCACGGATGTAGCACTCTTTAACTTTCCAAAAGCGGTCGCCGTCTGCACTCGTCTGGTATACCTCACGGAGTGTGATATTCATAAAGTTGTCGCAGTTGATGAGGTGTCCGTTGAAGGTCTCCCCGTTCTTGAGCTCGACCAACTGCAGCAGGATTGTGCAAGTGTCAAACTTCAAAGAGAGGTGAACAAAGGAACACACACCATGGGCTTATTTTGTGCAGCATTAAGAAGTGATAGAGGTAACTAGGTACAGGATCAGTCTCTTGGTAGATTGGGGATGTTTTAATGAATATACTACCATCTCGACGAAGATGAGACAAGTGTTTGTCGTAAAAGCGACTGTGAACAACACAACCCTAACCCTGACCTCGCGACTCAACTGAGTGGCGAATGGCGAACGATGAACCTCTGGCAACACAACTCTCAGCTTGGGCAGAGCAGCGAGGTTATAACCCGCGGGTATACAGGTTGTGGGATTGACCAAGACAACTGCCTGATAACATTTACTACCAACGTACTCAACCGTCCGAGCTGAGTAGCACCTATTTGACACGGCACTCGAAATTGACCGTAGACAAAGGACATTTGAAGGAAGATGAGCACGGCCCGTGGTGTCTAGTCTAGCCCCCTTAATCATTTATGGGTGCCCCTACCCAGTGAGCGGGCTCCGGGCACTGGGCTGCGGTGTCATTGGAGTGTGCGACTTCGCCAACGAGCGCTTCGTGACTGTGTGTCTTAACGGCCTTAACCCTAACGCTTGCCGCCGACAGGATCATAGCCGAGTGGCGCGCCCTTCCCCAGAACCATGTCTCTATCTCTGCTGTCATTGCAAGCCACCATCGTTTGCGATGGGGAGGCTATGGATACACATTCCGTACAACAGGAAGGTGCGTCAGCCCTGAGTGCGTATGTCGCAAGCGAAGCCGGGAAGGTGGGCATTCTCTGGTCTACGGGACTCACGGAGCAAATGATTTGGGACTAGCAATTCAAGGTCGTCATGAGGCACAATGCGACCGATTTCGAACTCACCATCCATTTGTATATCGATGGCGAACGTGTCAAGTCATGCCATCTTCGGGCTGGAAAAGAGCGCGAGTTTATAGGGCTGCGTTCGGGTCCATCCACCATCCGTCCCTTCAAGTTCCAGGAGGTGGAACTTGTAGGTATGATGAGTATTTGTCTCGTTCGAATATCCATTCTCATGTGTGTTGAAGACCCGGATGTGGAGGATGCCATTATAGCGCCTGACATGGGAACAATCGAACTTCAAGCCTTTCGCAGCCGAACAGTGGGTTACCGTCCGAAGAAACACAACCACTATCGGGACCTCCCTCGTGGACATATTTCAGAGCTCAGTAAAAAGGCAGGGTGGCATCGTGTCAGGTATGTATTCATGCCCTTGCCTCTAATACCCCTACTCGTCACCGGCTGAGTGTAGCTTATTTGGTCTGTCTAGCACTGCAGACGAGATACCTACTAACAGCAAACGCTCAAACTTGCGCTCTTTGCCGACCTTTTTAGACCCACCAGGAGTACGATATGCTTCCATCAAATTTTTTTATCGTCCCTTAGGTAGATCAGCTCCACCGTTCTGAACCCCACCCATCTGACGGATCTCCAGAGCTGTTGAAAGCCCGGGGCATTGTCCCTGCACATGGTGTTGGAACCCGGGTTGCTGGCGGATCCAAGGCTGGCGGCAAACGGCATGCAGAGGACGACTTACCCACTCTTCCCAAAAAACGTCGTGCATCCGCTATAAAAGAGGAAACGCATTCCGTGGACATGGTGCACGGGCTACAAACTCAAATCTTGAATCTTCAGGTAAGTCACGCTGTTGTGGACTGCCTCCTTATTTGTTCGACGGTCGCGCGTGCAGTCCAGGTTAGATGCTTTAGTTGGCGAACAGGCCAGCGTCAAGCTTGCGCGTGAGCCGAAAAGTGAGCTGAGATCTCCCTCCCCAATCCATGTCAATCAGGCTGCTGGTGAGGTGATCGACCTCACTCTGGATGGCTGATCTTCGCCCTCGCCTCTATTGAATTTTGGGCTGTGGGATATGGGATCCCGCCTTTTGATCTACCCTGTGCACGTGAACCTGTAGTTTTTCGATAGTATATACACATCCACTTTAATTATACCCTGACCAATAAATTTGTCACCAAACTACCACTGGATACGTGTTCCAGGCAAAGACTGACATCTACAGACAGGTTGAAAGCGTTGTCGAAGACCAGTGGCTCGCACTTACATGAATGGTGGCGGGGCATATTACAGTAACGATGTCCGCGCGAGGAAGTGGCCAGTGTCCCTGTCACCATTTTCCTGACACTCATGGTGCTGCTATTATTGACAATATTCCGTGCATCAAAAGGTACCCTCTTGGTCGCTGGGTGCAGAACACGCTTTTCGCTTTCATATTTCCTGCATGTTGCCCACCATTACTCACTCCCGGTACTATCACTTCTACCATGACATTTTCCACGTCATACCTCAAGTATATCGAAACCAGTTCCGTTCGATCACCCAGATATAAGTCTCGTAGCGAGCAGTCACTGCCGGGGTCAGCAAGAAAACTGCAATACAACTTGTACCGTCATCTCTTACAAAGAGTTACATGATAACCAAACCATATACACCCGACGACCTGCGGAGAGTGTCCTACTCCTGGCGCTTCCTAAATAATGCATCCGCGTTTCTGGGGGTGCGCGATGAGGCAATACAAAGTTCCGGTGGGATTTGTTTCCCTTCCTCGAGCTTGAAATCATATGTAACCACAATGTGGGCGAGGACGAGTTTGATCTCAGTGATTGCGAAGAATCGTCCAGGGCTATTATGGGGGGGAGGGGTCACATGAGAGACAAGAAAACGAAGAGGACTAGGATGTTCACCATGCGCGTCGCCCATGTCCGAAAGGCATGTGAGCTGTGGACGTCATGCCGGCCAGATGTCTACTCCCTCCATCGGATTCCCGGAGCCTCGCGAAGCGAAAACCGTCAAATCCCTCAGGATCCGAATACAACTCTTCATCGGTATGGACAGCACTGAGTGGAGCCGCCACGGTTGTACCCGCGGGGATGGTCATGCCGTTAGAAAATGTGAATGGACGCAATGCGAGCCGGGCCAAAATCTCTGGATACTTGTGCATCAGCAACTGAGATGAACACAACGGGGAACAAACTGAACCGATGCCTAGACCATCTACCCTTTGGGTCTCCCGTATGAAGCTGTCGACTTTCCACATCTTTTCCAATCCGGCTTTCGTCCACCCTTCCTCTGCCACCGCGGCTTCAACCTCCTGGCGGAGGGGTTCGATATACTCCGGATTGGCAAGAAGACGATATACTACCTGTGTAAGTGTCTACTCTCAGATAGTCAGGAATGTCTCGCAGATCGGGGGCAAAACGATATAGCTCACGAGAGAAGTTGTGTGGATGGATGCAAAGTTGACCGCAAGCATCCGCCGCGCAATACCCTCAAGCGACTTCTCCATTCCTTTAGCCTCACTCATGAGCCACATGAGCATGTCATTCTGTACGTCCGTACATTAGGTAAACATGTTGAACGCAACTACCTGACGAACCGGTAAATCATCCCAATCCCCTTGACTACGGCCTTCCATCTTTGCTAAACGCTCCTCGAACATAGGTCTGAGGAACTCCATTTCCTGTTGTACTTGAGCTGGAAGATTGGAGACAGTGCGCGCAACAACACTAGTATTGTTTCAGTGATGGAGGCATAGATAATGATGGTGACGAACGGCCTAAGACGTTCCGGGAACATTCTGAGAATTGCAGCAAACTTCATAACATTGATTGCAAAGTTCAAATTAAGTGCTTGATAGTCACGATCCCGGCCTGTGGGGTGTCAGCATCGATCGGAGTGAGGACACATAGGTGAAGCATTACGAACATAGAGGTGTGCCGACAAACACGCGATTAGTCATGCAACATATCAGTTGTTGCATCGTTCGTATGATTGGTATCTTGACCCACTCTGCATTCTTGATGAACTCCATAACCTTTTTTTCGTAGGCAAGCCACATACCTTCACCAACCGTGGGGATGCTATCGCTCAAGGCGACAACGAGTTCATCGTGAATATCATTGAATACTGTCGAGATGTTACTGCCTATCAACTTTGCACGTATCACGTCTACGTGATAGAAATTGTGCCCATCCAGAAAGTCCAGTGTGTAGGGAGTTTGAACGTACTGACATGAATTTACCATGAGTGTAAGTTAAACCAACCCAGGAGCCCGACGCGTACCTCTTCGATTGGCTCGGAATGGGACAAAACGTCATCTGGTGCTTTCCTGATGTCCTCGATAAGTTCAGGACTCGCAGGCAGAACCATCCATTTTCCGAGCGTGGAGACCTTAAATAACCCTGGCCTGGCCTAAGATGCACCTGAATTAGCTCCATGCCAGAATGGTATCAAGGGCAACAATCACTTTTTCATAGCCCTCTTTGAGCACGCGAATTCCATCGAAAGTATAACGGATGGCTGAGAAATAGGAGAGAATAGGATCCGAGAATCCTACGGTAGGGTGGCATCGAGCTAAAGTCATTCAATCAGCTGCGGAAGTAATCAACGGCTTTGGACTGACCAGGGGATCCCGTTTTCGGTACCAGCCGACAAAGAGAGAGACTAGTACCAAGATACCCGCGAGGAATGATGACCTGAGGAAGGACTCGTCGGCCATGGCTACAACAAGGTGGTTGATGGTCGTGACTTGAAGCTCATGTGCGGGGCTGCCGTTCTCTTTTAAAGGAAAGGCTCCGATTTCAATTATTGAATTTGAATGGGGATGACTCCCTCAGGGCCTCAGCGCTCAGCGGCGAATCGTCGGCATCACACGACTCGCACCGTCGCCTCATTTGATAAGTTATAAGAACTCTAGTCCTGTCTGGGTCATTGCAAGTTCTAGCAGTAGGTTCCATCGCCGAGGTCGCCGACTGAGAACACGAGCGGGGCCGTGTCGCCGGCTGCTGGAGTGTTACCATGTGACACTAGCAACAGCCAACAGCCAATCCATCTCACTTCTTTCGAAGCGGAACTTGAATATTGAGAGCGAGCGAGGCAGGAGCACACATCTGGGCATTTGTGATGCCAGTCTGGGGTGGCCACAGTTTTGACTGGACAAGGTAGCGACAGGACTACCACACCATTTCTTAACTCAATACGCTGTCCCAATTTCAGTATACTGTACTGGAACTATACCAGACTGACCATCACCCAAAGGAATTCTGCACCGCAAAGCCTGGTCATTCGCGTCTGACCAAGGAACGCTCTGACCAAGACGCCACACAAGAACACCACCTTTCAGCACGTGACCTGGGCTCGGGCGAAGTTAGGCCTCTCTCTAAGCCGATGGTATCACACAAACCTGCAGCGATGACATCTGGCCTGAAAGCCCACGACTTGGCCTTATCGCAGCATCTCAGTGGCAACTCGATGTCCGACACACCAGACACACCCTCGACGCTGTGTCTCCCACTATGACGATAGGCAGGCAAGGGTAAACACCTTCCAATGTCAGATGGTCAGCTAAGACTACCTCGTCATCTTCGCCTGCTGCTCCACCTCTAACTGAGCCCGCGTTGACGAGCTTCGACTGCATTGGGAGTAGGAAGCTCGATCCGGTGGCTCGGAGAGTCTGCAACGGTTTGATACAGACAAACTTTCCAAAAGAGTCCGTGATCTGCATGGTCCTCATTCGTATTTTTCTGTTGAGTACCTCTGGGGGATGACGACCGTAATGTAAGATCACAGAAATCGACTTGGATCTACGAAAGTGTTGGTCATGAAACCCTGATTACTGTGTAAGTTGCACGCGCGATCCACTCCAGTAACAGAGATGTTGGGGTTTGGAGGGAATTTTGAGCACATATTGTTCATGAGGGGTCTGAGTTGGAAGGGAAATCCAAGATGGGCAGGTAGCTGGGTGACTAGAGTCCAACTCGCCCTGGAATGAGATCTGTTCATTCATGATGATGGTGCCAGGTCGTAGGGTTCCAGTGGGAATAGATTGAGTTCTATCGACAGGAGGTTCCTAACACGCCCATGATGACTGGAATGTACCGTACAGTGACATACACTTCCACCTAGCAAATTTTGGGCATCTAATGTCAAATTCCAGATTAGAGGGAACCTAAGTCAAATGTTGGCCCCCTCAGGCAATCAAGAGTTGGAATGGAAGGAGCCAAGGCTTCAAGAAGAGCTGCACACCAGGCACGGAGACCGGAATTTGACCAATGAAGAGACAGCGTCCTACTTCTGGTGTTTCCTGAACAAGACGTCTGTATTCCCAGTGTTGGGAAGTCATGCGATGCAAAGTTGGCGTGAGTCCCTTTTTCCTTCCTCGAGCCTAAGATCATACGTCCCAAGAACGTGCGCAAACACCGCTTTGATCTCGGCGATTGCGAAGAACTGTCCAGGGCTATTGCAAAAGCCCGTGAGAAGTTATATCAGGGATAGGGGAATGAAGAAGATCGGAGTGTTCACCATATATGTCTCCCGTATCCAAAAGGCAGGTGTTCAGCATCTAATGCCTACTCCCCATGCCATATATGAAT
>QLOT01021276.1:0-12399 GCA_003313875.1 Russula aff. compacta | reverse complement strand
GAAAATAATCCATGAACTTTTGTATGAGGGAGTATGGAGCACACTCACAGTTACGCCGCTGAAAAACAAGGGAAGCGCAAGGAAAAGAACATGGGGTGCATCCGTAAATACACTCGCCACTTCACTCCAACTAAACACTTCATCATATTTGCCATCGGTGTCAGCGTCACCACTCCAATCTTCAGCAAGGTCTCGGCAATATACCTCGCGCTCCTCTTCAGTGAGTAACTTGATGTTTCTGGGTGAGGCGGGCACGAAGTAGAAAACGGCGAGCCCAAAAGCGACGGTGAAGGCTCCCTCCTAGGTGAAAGAGTCGGGGATATAAAAGACGACGAACAGGGATGAGAATGACGAACCAGGATGAAGATCCACTGCCAGCCAGCAATTCCGCGCTTGCCATTGAGATGCTGGATCCCGAAGGCCAGAAGACCAGAGAAGGCACCAGCGAGAGAGGTGACGCTAAACATCATGGCAAAGCGTAGTTGCATGGCATGACGCTTATAGAAGGCGGAAAGGAGGAGCACAATGCCAGGGAAGAGGCCACCTTAGGAAGCCAACCCGTCAATATTGAGACAAATTCGTGGTAGTGACTCATACCCTCGAGGGCGCCCAGGAAGAACCGGCACACTAGAAGACTATGATAGGAATGGACAGCACCTAAGTAGGCAGTGAGCGGTAATGAGGGTGGCGCTGACGGAGAATGGCTACCCTGGCATGCACAGACCATTCCCCAGAGAATAACCATAACTGGAAGGGTCACGTTGGCACCGAGGCGTTTCATCAGTAGGTTCATGGGAAGTTCCGTAAGAATGTATGGGACACTGTTTTGGTGATCGGTCTAGACATATGATGAGTGGTTGGAGTTTCCCTACTAAGTAATGGTCAATGCGGTTGAGAATTGATTCGTTGTCATGTGGAGGTCCTTGGTGAGACCGGCTACCCGAGCATTGCCAATGTTCCTTTTGGTGTTGTCAGATAGACGAATGGATTACTTTGGAGAGACGTACGATCTATCCTACAACCATGCGGTTGTTGTTATAACCTCTAGAGATGCATCGCAGAGCACTCACCAAGAATGACAAAAGATCTGAAGGGAAGATGAGCATTGAGGTGTAGAGGCGAGCGACAGTGAGAGAGAGGACACACAGAACATGCCAACAATAGGAATAAGATGAAAGTCTACCTTGAGACTCGCTCTCTGGAGGACTCTCCGGTTCGTAGACAGTATCTGCTCGCGGTCATCCCCTTGCAGACTTGGGATGATATCAGAACCGGCCTCCTTGTTAACGGTAGGGGAACGCCCAGAGTCGACCGACGTAGCCATCAGAAATGATCTGGGGAGGGGAGCCGGGAAGATATGGTATCGACATCTTGCACCGAACTTTTTAACCAACTTGAACTTGCGTCTTCCTTGTGGGCAGTCAGATGGCGTAGAGCAGGACCCCCAATACCCCTGCCCAATACAATTTCAAATCCCCTTGTCGACAGCCTGTTTATTAGAGATCCTCTTCAAGAGTTCAGTTCAGAGATCGCTACCGACTAGTTACCATCACCTGACTGACGCGGTCATTGACCCAGCCCTTCGTGAGTATTCCCCACGCTCTTCCCATTTAGTCAATAGCGAACCATAACTTCACGGCCGCCGTTTTGACGCCACGAAGGAGGTTGACCCCCAACTGACCGGAAACCTCACGCTTTCGAAGTCACCCTGAGTAGATCCCTGCCCCTCGACGATGGATTCGTCCGCCGAGCTGGGAGCTCAGCACTCAGCGCCCAGGAACAGTTATTCCTTATCTACCGCCTCTGAAAAATTTACCCCCCAGTTTATGGCCATTCGGTAGTGCGGCTTCCTCGGAATGGTGCCGCTCCCTCATCGGACTACATGATTATTGGGCACTCGCCTGCCGTTGTTGGAGACTCAGCTCAGCGTCGGGGATGAGATCGTCAACAATGTCCCTCTGATCCCCGCCTTGATACAGTGTCCGCCGGCCCATCTCAGTTCAATTCTCGCTTCGTCGTAGACCCTACATTTAGTATTACCAAAGATGCTCTACAACAGCGCTTGGATGCATCACTCGTCTGCACCTCTGACACACGGCTACCTGGCGAGAAATGGGTGTGAGGTCCTTATCTCTACAGACGACGCCATGAATCCCGCTCCTCGTGGTGAAATCTTTGTAACCTTAATCTGCCAGCAAGTTGATGGCTTCCATATCAGATGCCCATTGGACAGCTTAGGCACATGGCCCACGCTTCCCTCCCGCTGCCCCGATGGTGCTCCCCATCCCGTCACTTACAGGGCATGGCTGACATAATGATGGCCCAGAAATGACCTTGCACTTGCTTAAATCGTTCGACCGTGCCGTGGTGCTCTCCCCATCTCCTCTTTTGGCGGCTTCTGTCACATTGTCACCAACGGAAGTACGCACAGCGCATTTGTTGCTCTGAGGTTCTTTTCAGATAGGCGTGGCTGAACCCCTCTGCTGGATGGTGTTCCGTTGCGTGCGCGTCGGGAGCATTCGCCCATCACCGTGCAGAGTGCCGGGTACCTCATGCACACATGCAACTGACTGATTGTAGGTGGGTGGCTGGTATTGACGGCGAGAGAGATCACTGAGACAGACCAGCACCTTGATGTGCGATGAGAAGTAAAGCTAGAACTTCTGGTCAGCTAGTACACATTTATTCAGTCGGTTCGCTTATACCGCCCCCCGTGTGTCTCGTGTGGAGTGATTCTTATAATGGCTAGTTCCCCGTGAGTTGGAATACGACATGCGTGCGGCGTGGTCGTGGTCGAGGGCATTGACAGCCGCGGGCATGATAAATTCGATTTCATTCAAGTCGAAATATTTTTGCACAGGGTGTACGTGGTACAAGTACATTCATTGGTACAGCTGTTCTTATCCATCACACTGCTTCGCACACCATGCGCAGCCAACCGACTAGTCTAGTTACGAGCGCACGGCCATCACGCCTTCGTGCCCGTGCCGACCTCGTGGAGGTAGCTCCCAAGAAGCTTGGTCTGTAGACAAAATATAGCTTTAGCTCGTGCGCTCTGAGACAAGAATGAAACGATCCATTACGCACCCCCTCGATAAAGTTCGATATGTCCAGTTTTTCATTGGTCGAGCTGTCTCAGATATAGCAAACCAGGATAACAAAGGACGATAGATACGTACTGCGCGCCATCGTCGCCGCGACCCATGGGAAGCAACAACACGTTCACGCCGAGAGCTTCTGCGAATGTGAGCGTCACGGGGATCGAGCCACCCTCGCGCGTATAGTCTGGTGCTTGCTTGTACACGGCCTAGTTGAGGAAATAAGGACGAAATTTTGGTAATGGATCGCAGTCAAGGTACCTCTGTGGCACGGTGCGCGGCCTCGTAATTCCAGTGTTTATGGTCCTCAACCCAGGGCTTTCCTCCGTGCAGATCCTCCACGTGGATGGTGTTCTTGCTCCCTAGTTTCGCAAACTCGTCTTGCAGGTACTTGATCACGAGCGGGTCGACGTTCTCCGGGGTCTGCGGAGGAACAAGGCGGATGCTGAACTTGCCCGCCACTTTGGCCGGGATGACCGTCTTGGCCCCCGCGCCGTAAAATGCTCCCTCGATACCATGGAGAGAGAGGGAAGGGGAGCGCATGCGTCCCATCAGTACGGACGCCTTGTCTTCCGAAATCGTAATCTTGGCACCGGCGGAAATCTCCACATCCTCGACGGCGTAGTCAAGGTTCTCGTACAGCTTCCTGCAGCAAGACAAGAACATGTCGATCAGGAGCGGAGAGAACGAATACGTGGAAAGGAAAACGTGCCTTTCTTCGTCGTCCGGGGGGGCCACCATCTCATCGACTCCGGGAATGAGGATGTTGCCTCGCGGATCGACGAGCTTGCTCATGAGGGCGATGAGATCGGTCATGGGTTCGTGCACCATGCGGCCAAAGACACCCGAATGAAGGTCCCTGGCCGGACCAGCGATGGTAACTTTGTAGTACGATATGCCACGGAGTCCGTAGGTCAACGCAGGGGTGCGTGTGTTGAGCCAGTAGTTGTCGGACTGAAGGCATGTGGTGAGAAGCAGCCGGGAGAAAGAAAAGAGGGTGTGCACACAATGCAAACAGCGTCGACACCATCGAACCAAGATTCCTTGCCTTTCTTCACCTCGGCGAGGATAAATTCGTCAAGGCCCTCAGAACCAGACTCTTCCATGCCTTCGAAACAGAAGCGAAGGTTTACGGGAAGGGGTTTGTTGAGGGTATGATGTGCGTCGAGGACGTTGATCCAGCCCAAGATGGGACCTTTGTCATCGGATGAGCCGCGACCGTAGAGACGGCCAGTCTTGTCATCCTTGGTCAGTTGGAATGGTGGGAAGTCCCAGCCATCAGACAATTGTGCCTACAAACAAAGATAGGGTGCATATATAAAGTTGATGAAGGAGACGACAGACTGGTTGCACATCAAAGTGTCCATATATAAGGATCGTTCGTTTGGACTTGTCGTTACCGATCCTCCCCAAGACGACTGGGGGAAGCTTCAAGTTTTGACCCTCCATTATGTGTGTACCAAGATCAACGGTTTTGGTCTCGACACTGTATTGTCTCAACAGCGTTTCCAGGAAAGACGCCATACGATGGACATCTTCGCGGTGAGCAGGATCTCCGGATACGCTTATGTGAATTAGTATTGGGACTCGCCTATGCTATGTGACTAGTGGATACCTAGGGATCTCGACCGCACGAGCAAGGCGCTGAATGAACCTGTCTTTGTTAGCATCAACAAAGTTGAGAAAGTCTGCAGGGGCTGCCATGATATAGAAGGGTTGATAGAATCAGAAGAGATGCTAATAGAGTCGAAATCGATGAATCAAGCGCCGGGATGAGAGATGAGACTGGCGATCAGCAAGGCGCTTCAGCTAATCACAACACTGGCTCACTCACTCCCGTTAACGCCGAGCAATCCCTCAGCCTCCTTATCCCCTTCCTTCTCCCCAGCAAGCTACTTTTGATAGTACTACAATGTGCTCTCGCTTTCCCCGAGTGATGTGCCTGCATCCTAAAGAACCCTCTTATCTGCCGCCTCCCAGTCATACAGCCAAACACAAACGATGTGCTGGAAGTAAAGTTATACTGTAAAGGCAGCAGACTATTCAAGCACATGTCGTGGGATACGAGATCTCTTCTCAGTGACAGTGTCCTGGGACCGCTGCCCAAGGCACCTCCGGCGCCCGTCTACAGTTGAACATCTCACAACTCATACACCATCTGTAGTCCAAGAGGCCATGGCTCTCAGACGAGTTGAAAATAGTCTCAAGAGTATCTCAAAAAAAGGAAGGTGCCGTTGTCCTCATCACCCTGTGCCATCCAAAAAGTGGGCATGGGTTATGAGAGGTTCGACTGTACCTCCGGTGACGCCTCCCCCGCATCCAATGGTCTAAGTTCTTCTTTCCACCGGCTCAACTTGTGCAGAGGCAATTTCTAGATCGGGAAGAACCATATGTCCTCGTATGGCCCCAGTAGCAAACCCATCGTCAACAAACGTCTCCCGACCCGCTCTGCATCTGGTCATCCGTGGTCCTTCTTCGCCTCGCGTTAGCTCACATCGTCATTCCATAATCGTATGCCTGAGGCTACTGCGTCTCTGGGCCCTCATCCACGTAAAGGTGACACTTCATATTGACTTTCAGGGTAAAGCGGCCACGTAACTGTTTGATGAGTGGCGCAGAATGCGAGTACGTCTGTGGTGACATAACTGAGGAAGCCACTCCGCCACACCTCGTAGTCCGATATCGGATATTCTTTGAATTGGACAGCGGCAACAATGCCGAGATGAGAAGGATCCATGGTGCCTGTTTGGTATCTCTAACCGGAGGGACGTCTCGCATCGTATATTCGACGAACAGGGCTTGGCGACCCTTCTTCGGGTTCAAGCCGCCGGTTATGTCAGAAGTCGAGTTGCGCGTAGCTAACATTGAGAATCCAATCTGTTCATTACCTGACCCCCCCGGTTCCCTCGATATGTTCGTGCTTACAGTCCGCCTCTAATTGGAGTTGCATCCTCCCCACTCGCCCCACAAGCCTTGATCTTATTCTGTAATTTGGTGCTCGCTGTCGCTCGAATATTTCGTTCCCTACAAATTTATTCTTGTGGCGGCTGCATCTATCTTCACACGCGTACTCTTTCCCTAAATCGCTTGATGTCATTTCTTCGCCTTGATGAGTCCAGTCATAATATCGAAGCTATTCCCATCGGGTTGTAGATCGATGTACTCATCATCTGCACCATGCCGCGCGCTCCTGCCCCATCCGGTTCGTTCGGGGATCGTGCGCAGTAATCCGTGGTCATGAGTTATCCCGACGATACGGACAGGGATGGGTGGATCGACCGTCGTTAGCGTCACGAGTTGATCGCTGTGTATGGGATAGACAAAGAATGTCATCATGAGTTCCTGAGACGTGTAGTGCACAGACGTGAGCAAATGCGGGTGAAACACGCACGAATGCATCCAAGCGTCAAGGTAAGCCTCCTCGAAAGGTGCCCAACTACCTCGCCCAGCGACAAATGCGCTCCAGAGGCGTTCAAATTCAGTAAGGATGAGTACTAGCATCGTCTCGACGTCAAGTCGTTCTCCTGGCCTGGAAAGTAGGGAAAGCGCCGTCACAGGCGCGGGGGTGCACAGGTTAATGCCACACCCTTATCGAGCCGTAAAAAATCAGAAAGTCTTTTCTCAGCTTGTGGCGGTGGAGGCGGGAAATACCCCGAGGCAATGCCATGCGCGCGCGGGTGCGCAGGGTGGCATGGGTGCAACGCGACGCGACGCACCTATGATGACATCCAAGTTCCCATCCGAGAAACTGGTGTTAACCAAAATACCCCCGACCTTTTTCTTCTCGCTACCCGTACCCGTGGCCGATGAAGAGGGCAAGTCGATGTACACGTCGTTGGGCCACTTGAGCCGCACGTGCGCACCGCGCTCGGCTCCCAGCGCGCGCTCATCGTGGCACGCGCGGATAACGGCCAGCCCAACGAGGTATTGCACGAAGACGACGCGCGGCGTGGGGAGCGCCGACGTGCGAAGCGGCGCGCGGACGAGGATGGAGAACTGTAGGCATCCTGGTGGCGAGAGCCACGTGTTGGCACCGCGGCCGCGTCCCGCGAGCTGAAACGTCGCGAGGGAAACGATCGGTGCGGGGAGGGACGTCAGGAAGCGATGGTTTCTAGGTTTGGGGTTGGGTTCGGGGCAGTTTGTGCGACGACGGGGGACGAGGGACGGGAGGGGGGGAGTATTGGCGTGGGAGGAAGACGGAGGGGCGGAGCGTACCTCTCCAGCATCGTCTGCGTGCTCGTTACTGCCTCGCCATAGAACAGAGCTTCGCCCACTCCCCAGCTATCCGCGCTACTTGCTTGGTCGCCTCGGACATCCGCGAGCATGGCAAAATATTTCTCGGCGTCAAATCTTGGCGTCAGCTCTGTTGTGGGTAGGACATCGGGAGGAAGAACGAGGACGACCCGTGGGGCGTCCGTCGTCATCTCCACGTGCGGCGATGCATCTGCAGATGTTCTCGCTTCCGAAACCATGCGCGCGGCGTGCTCGAGAGTCGCGGCCCTGTAAAAACGAAACGTATCTGCACTGTCCTTGATCACCTCCAGTTCTGAATCGCCGGACGACGACTCGGCCCCGGTGGGGAAAAGGCCTAACCTTCGCAGGACTGTATCGGTGATGTGCCTCTTCCCGCGTGGGTGTAACAGCAACTGGGGGAGGGGGTGTCTCGGGATGGCGGGTAGCAGATTGAGAGTTTCATCGGTGGTCCTCTCGGGTGGTACGGACAGTCCAAGGGACGTCAATGCGTATCGGAGGAAAGCGTGCAGGTTGACGGTGTCCCCGATGCCGTCGATATAGGGCGAGACGCCCCAGAAGGCTGCACGACCGGACCCAACGGGTACCTCGACGGCGGCGATGGCACCGACAGGCTCTTCCCAACGCCCGCGAATGAGTTGATTATCAGACGCGGCGGGGGTCAACTGAAATGAAACACTGGCTGGGCGCAGACCAGAAAGAGGCGGGCTGCCGGTCTGCAGGAGGATAGACAAGGGTGGTGAAAGGATGGAGACCACCTGGGGGGATTGAGGGACTATGGCAGTGCCTGACTTTGCATCCCACAGATCGAAGCGGTCCTGTGCAGGACGGTGCGGTAGAGTGGAGATGCCCAGGCCAATGCCCAATATACGTCCTCCGGCAGTGATATACTCCTGGACGGCTTCACGAGCAGGTCTAGGCAGTGAGAGGGGCGCGGAAAGAACGAGAAGTGCGCAAGAGGCAGCCCAAGGCTGAGTGGCTAGGGACGCAGGAAGGATAGATTGGACGGTGTAGAAAGGGGACAAGACTGTCCGTAGGGCATTGGACAGCCCCTGTGATGCAGAGGAAGCGTATATGAGGACGTTCATCGTCGCGGGACATACAACAAGAAAAAGAACCCTTCGTACAAACCCGTACAATGAGAATATACCGCCGACGGGGATCGAACCCGCAACCCCCACCTATCTTCACCAGGAATAAGTGTAGGAAGGTGATGCGCTACCGTTGCGCCACGACGGCATAACATGCTTTCCATTGAGAAAGTATCTACCTGCGCGATGCAGCTCGGAAGAGTACAAATCTATCACAGCAATATAGGGATGTTCAAAACTGAAACTGCGTAACAACCTTTTCTAACAGTGTCCTGTTCTCACGTGCGACGGTAAGCGTCTATTCAGTTGTGATCCTCAACCAGGCTTTTGCTCGCTTTGAGATCTGACTCCACCATCTCCTTGACGAGCGAGTCAAAATCGACCTGACGCTTCCAGCCGAGTAACTTCTCAGCTTTGGCTGGCCTTCCCAATAGTTGTCTACGTGCGGTCGCATTGAGTACATTGTAAAGAAATGGGGACGTGTTTACACTCACTCTACTTCGGCCGGACGGAAGTACTTGGGGTCGACTCGGACCAGAACTTTGCCGCTTTGAGTGTCTGTCCCGACCTCATCGACGCCCTTCCCAGACCACCTGCAGGACAACAGCATTCAGCAAAACCGCATGCTTGAACATCCGGAAAAACCAGCTAACTTGATTTCCACACCAACAACACGGAAGGCTTTCTCGACGAACTCACGCACATAGTGCATTTCACCAGTTGCGAGAACGAAATCTTCCGGGGTCTCCTGCTGGAGCATGCGCCACATACCCTCCACGTAGTCACGAGCTAACGGCAAGGGAAAAAAAAAACTGGTCAGTATTATTGTCACCTGCATTCCAGACATTCCGTGGATGGAGAGAATTACCATGGCCCCAATCACGTTGCGCATCGAGGTTGCCAAGATACAGGCACGCTTGCTTTCCAAGGCTGATGTCCGCGACGGCACGGGTAATCTTGCGTGTCACAAAGGTGCGCCCACGACGGGGGCTCTCATGGTTGAAGAGAATGCCGTTGCATGCGAACAAGTTGTAGGCCTCACGATAATTCTTGGTTATCCAGAACGCATACAACTTTGCGACACCGTAGGGACTGCGTGGGTAGAACGGAGTCTCCTCGTCTTGCGGGACAGATTGTACAAGGCCGTAGAGCTCAGAAGTTGAGGCCTGGTAGAACCGCACGTGGCGCTCGAGACCACAGGTGCGTATGGCATCGAGTAGGCGCAAAGTACCGAGGGCGTCTACATCGCCCGTATACTCCGCCATCTCAAAGGAAACCTTTACATGCGATTGTGCACCGAGGTTGTAGATTTCGGAGGGTTGGACTTGCGCGATGACATATACGAGGTTGGTGCTATCAGATAGGTCTCCGTGGTGGAGCTGGAACTTGTTCTTGCCTGTTCCGTCGCATGATCAGGGTGCGAAAAGGGGGCACAGGAGGAGAGAAGCGTACGCTCGTGCTGATCGAAGACGAGATGGTTGATACGCGACGTATTGAAACTAGACGAGCGGCGAATGATGCCATGCACCTCATACCCCTTGTCGAGCAGTAGCTCTGTCCTGGTGAATAAAGAATGCTGCAATGATGAAAGTCACACGAGCTGAAGCCAGACACGAACAAATAAGAGCCATCCTGGCCGGTGATGCCTATGAAAACATGAGAGTGTCTGCTAGCGTACCTGAATGAAAGGAACACACCTGAGATGAGGGCAACTTTGCGTTTGTGCCACTCTTGCGGCGACGGTAAGCTACGGAGGGCAAAGGGGGAAGGTTTTGTGGGGGCAGCCATGGGTTAGATTTTGTAAGAGGTGGAAATAGGGGTTGGTTCAGTTCACTGTAAGCGGCGAAGATGCGGAGGCGGAGGAGGAATCCAAAGACGAGCGAAGGCAGTTGACATTTGACAGACAGCGCTCCCCAGATTGGAAGTCCCATTGCGGTCTGACCACGTCTCATTTATTTACTGTCCGTAACCGTACATTGCAATCATTCCCAACACTCTACTGATCAGTGCCACAATCCTAGGCTCGGTATAAACACAATCTGGCGTTCCTCTTTACTGTAAACGTCCAGTGGTGCCCTACGCCCTCACGCCCTCCGTCCGGTCCTCGCATCAGTATCATAATGCTCGGTTAGCCACTGCACTGTGTCGCGCAAAGCCACTTCGAACGGCGTGAACTCGAACCCGCCTCCAAGAAGCGACAATAGCTTTTTGTTGGACGCAGGTTTGCGGAACTGTCCATCCGCGCGGGAGGTATCGAACTAGCAATGCTCACTCAGGGAATGATCTACAAGATCACAACAAGACGTACCCTGTACTCCCCCTCAAAACCAACAGCTGCAACAACGGCATCAGCAACTTGCTTGATGCTGACTTCTTCATCCTCCCCAACTGTAGGTATAATTTATGCTCAGGACCACCAATAGTACCGATCGAATTTGTGTTCTTACCCGAAAGGATGACAGGTTCAACATCGTCGTACTCACGCAATTGCCAGATAAATAACTTGGCAAGGTCATAGGAATAAATGAACTGCCGGAGAGGCCGACCAGAGCCAAACACAATGAAAGGAGTATTATTTCCTAACAGAGCGTGTTAAGGGCAGGTTGAGCTAGATTGCAACATCCAAAACTCACGTTTAGCTTGTAAGCACTTGTGGATCAAAGCAGGGATGACATGCGACTCTTCTAGGTCACTGACGAGCGAGCGTGAATCATTACCATCCACAGCCTAGTGAAAGAACAGATATCGTACAAGTTGTCATTAGGCCCAAATACGTTTGTTGGGATAGCAGAGGTAAAGTTGGATCCGTGCTCATCACGATACGCACTGCCAATCTTATTCAGAAAGTCGATCGGGGGTACTAACATTTGGCACACCGATTAGCAATATCGACCATCCTCTTTGCATGCGCATATCCATAATTGCTTTCATGAGGTGGTCCGAGATGGATCTTGGACTCGTCGAGTGGGTACGTGACCTCGTCAGGAAAGATACATGTTGATAGACACGAAATCACTTTGGATACTCCGGTCTTGTGTGCACAATGGAGTACATTGTCGTTGATGAGCGTGTTATCACGCAGGAAGGAGAGCTACGGAATTCGATAAATCAGAGCTCGTTAGGTGATACGTGTGTAAACCTCCCTACCTTGTATCGCATATTACGGTATAAGCCACCGACTGCCGGTAAATGTCACACAGAAGGCCCACCATACCCAGAACAACGTACAACGTACCGAGCGCGGCGAGGTGAATGACATGTGTAGGTTTGTGTTTGTCAAAGACCTTTTTTACTTGCTCTGGATCCCTGCAGAAGTGGCCACAAGTTGAAAAGTACGTCAAGAGTGCTCGAAAAACCGCAGCGTGATACGCACCGCAGATCGGCATCCTTAGACCCAATAAACACCCACTTCTCACCTTCACGCCTTCCGAATCTCGAACCCACAGGCTCAGTGTCGATCACATGTTGGATCGCATAACCGACGAGGCCAGTGCCACCGGTGACAAGGATGACAGATGGTGGGTGCTCAGTCGCCATGAGAGAGGGGCGAAATGCAAGGATGTGGAGTCGTGAGAGGAGTGAAAGAGAGTGTGTGAGCCGTGCAAGGGGCACCTCGTCACAAGTCACACAATGTCACCGTGTGTGATGACAGAGAATGGAAAACGAAACGGGCTTGGTGCTACTGTACTACTCGCTATAGTACGGTAATGGCAAGAATAATTAATATAACATTGAAAAAATATTATTGAAATTTCACGAATGCGCCATCTCGCGCCTGTCTTTAATTATTACATGCTGCTAGACCTTTGGTTGCCTCCCTATACTCTCCATGACCAGGGTCGGAGGAGATAGCAGAATCAGGGAGAGATGAATTAGCCTGTGCATCACGACAAGGCTGTACGATGAGCCTCGTTGGCTATGATATGGCCTTTTTCGGGCATTTTGTCAGATGTGGAGAG
>QLOT01021251.1:0-14531 GCA_003313875.1 Russula aff. compacta | reverse complement strand
TTCTAAGTCACAGCAGAGACTTAGCTATAGTCTATTGTTGCTGTCAAACCCTTGGCGGTGACATCCACACTCCTCCTTCCCATCCACCAGCATCCTCACCCCCTGCCTTCCCTCGTGCCACATGCGCTCGGAGAGATCCACTGACGCGTCTGCACTCCTTGCTGCCAGGTCCCTCATTTGGGCCTCCAGCAGGACCTCCTCCGGTCGAGGAGGGTTGTCGCCTTTGGGATAATCCACCGAAGAATCCTAAGTACTTTGGGACGGATAACACGGAACACAATCCTGCGACTGGGCGCCTTGGGCACTCGGCACTCTTGGCAGCTGCTGAATATCAAGATCCACTTACTTACAAGGAAGCAATGCGATCAGACTTAGCCAATGAATGGCAGCACGTGTGTCAATATGAAATGGACGCGCTTGCCAAAAATGGAATGTGGAAGCTCGTCGACTTGCTGCTGGGCCGCAAGGCCATCAAGTCTAAATGGGTATTCAAGCGCAAAGCAGATGGACGCTTTCGCGCATGGTTGGTAGCAAAAGGGTTCACACAAATACAGGGTATAGACTATGATGAAACTTTCTCTCCAGTTGCCAGATTTGAGTCCTTGCGACTACTACTAGCATTGGCCACGCTAGAGGATTGGGAGATCCATCAGATGGACGTCAAGTCGGCATTTCTCAATGGCACACTGGATGAGGAGATCTTTATGGAGCAACCCAAAGGTTTCATCGATCCTGACCACCCGACTAAAGTTTGCCTTCTGATCAAGGCGATCTATGGTCTCAAACAAGCCTCGCGCACATGGAATCTGTTATTCCATGGAGTTCTCATTGAGCTCGGCTTCATGTGCACGCACTCCAATGCAGGTGTATACGTGTATCTTCGCCAAGAAGGGGAGGGTCTAGTCATTATCATCCTCTATGTTGATGATATCATGTTGCTCGGCGATAAGATCAAGGAGATCACATGGATCAAATCTGCGCTCGCGGACCGGTATGAAATGACTGATCTAGGCGAGATCGACTCTTATCTCGGAGTCTGGATCAAGCACAACAGATCAATCTGGTTACTGGAGCTAGATCAATCCCGTTACATCTCAGAGATCCTTACACGCTTCGGAGTGGCGGATGCCAATTCCACACGTACCCCCCTTCCTGCAGGCGCTGAAGTGCATCTCGTGCAGCACCATGGACAAGCCACTGCCTTGGAGATCAAGTATTTCCAGCAGATCATTGGCAGTCTCCTCTATGTACAGATTGGCACGCGCCCCGACATCTCTTTTGCAGTCTCATGCCTCGTGCAGTATGCCTCAAATCCCTCACCTCACCATCTACGCCTTGTGAAGTATGTCTTATCTTATCTCAAAGGCACTTCAGATCTTAGGCTACGCTATGATGGATCGTGGGGAGATGGACTTCATGGCTACTCTGATTCCAGTCTTGGGGATCAGGCCGACGACTTTCACTCCACATCTGGCTATGTCTACTTGCTAGCTGGCGGTGCTATTTCATGGACATTGTGCAAGCAGAAGACTGTAGCACAGAGCACAACTCACGCTGAGTACATGGCGCTCGCTGATGCAGCAAACCAAGCCATGTGGTACTGGAGCATTCTCTCAGAGCTAGGCTACACTACCACTGATCCCATTCCCCTACATGGCGACAACAAGGGTGCTATTGATCTCACGCTTAACCCTGTCACTGGTAGACGCTCCAAACACATCGCCATCAAGCATCATGCTATCTGCAAGTATATTGAGAACAAGACCATCAATCTTATCCACACACCCACACTCGACATGCTTGCTGATGGATTCACGAAGCCGCACGCACATGTGAAGCTCCGTGATTTCACTTCTGGACTTGGTCTCATTGATCCAGAGATGTCTTAATCACGGGGAGATGTTGAGCCGGATCAGGGCTTGAGGCAGACCGGTGCCAGCAGGGTCGGCATCGGTATGCCCAATTCGGTGTCAGAGTGCATTTCCACGCATCTGACCAATTGAGGCAATTGGCCTTGATTGCCTCGCTTAGCGTGATTGGACTCATGATCGAACTTATGAATTGCTACAGGGAGCATTATCGTATATGAGATGTCTTTAATCATTAATCTATATTATGCATATCGTAGCAATTCATAAGTTCGATCATGAGTCCGATCACGCTAAGCGAGGCAATTGAGGCCAATTGCCTAAATTGGTCAGATGCGTGGAAATGCGCTCTCACGCCGAATTGGGCATACCGACGCCGACCCAGCTGGCACCAGTCCACCTCAAGCCCTGATCTGGCTCAACATCTCCCCATGATTAAGACATCTCCAGATCAATGAGACCAAGTCCGGAAGTGAAATCATGGAGCTTCACGTGCGTGTGCAGCTTCGTGAATCCATCAGCAAGCATGTCGAGTGTGGGTGTGTGGATAAGATTGATGGTCTTGTTCTCAATATACTTGCGGATAGCATGATGCTTGATGGCGATGTGTTTGGAGCGTCTACCAGTGACAGGGTTAAGCGTGAGATCAATAGCACCCTTGTTGTCGCCATGTAGGGGAATGGGATCAGTGGTAGTGTAGCCTAGCTCTGAGAGAATGCTCCAGTACCACATGGCTTGGTTTGCTGCATCAGCGAGCGCCATGTACTCAGCGTGAGTTGTGCTCTGTGCTACAGTCTTCTGCTTGCACAATGTCCATGAAATAGCACCGCCAGCTAGCAAGTAGACATAGCCAGATGTGGAGTGAAAGTCGTCGGCCTGATCCCCAAGACTGGAATCAGAGTAGCCATGAAGTCCATCTCCCCACGATCCATCATAGCGTAGCCTAAGATCTGAAGTGCCTTTGAGATAAGATAAGACATACTTCACAAGGCGTAGATGGTGAGGTGAGGGAATTGAGGCATACTGTGTGAGGCATAAGACTGTAAAAGAGATGTCGGGGCACATGCCAATCTGTACATAGAGGAGACTGCCAATGATCTGCTGGAAATACTTGATCTTCAAGGCAGTGGCTTGTCTGTGGTGCTGCACGAGATGCACTTCAGCGCCTGCAGGAAGGGGGGTATGCGTGGAATTGGCATCCACCACTCTGAAGCGTGTAAGGATCTCCGAGATGTAATGGGATTGATCTAGCTCCAGTAACCGGATTGATCTGTCGCGCTTGATCCAGACTCCGAGATAAGAGTTGATCTCACCTAGATCAGTCATTTCATACCGGTCCACAAGCGCAGATTTGATCCGCGTGATCTCCTTGATCTTATCGCCGAGCAACGTGATATCATCGACATAGAGGATTATAATGACTAGACCCTCCCCTTCTTGGCGAAGATACACATATACACCTGCATCGGAGTGCGTGCACGTGAAGCCGAGCTCAATGAGAACTCCATGGAATAACAGATTCCATGCACGCGAGGCTTGTTTGTGACCATAGATCGCCTTGATCAGAAGGCAAACTTTAGTCGGGTGGTCAGGATCGATGAAACCTTTGGGTTGCTCCATAAAGATCTCCTCATCCAGTGTGCCATTGAGAAATGCCGACTTGACGTCCATCTGATGGATCTCCCAATCCTCTAGCGTGGCCAATGCTAGTAGTAGTCGCAAGGACTCAAATCTGGCAACTGGAGAGAAAGTTTCATCATAGTCTATACCCTGTATTTGTGTGAACCCTTTTGCTACCAACCACGTGTGAAAGTGTCCATCTGCTTTGTGCTTGAATACCCATTTAGACTTGATGGCCTTGCGGCCCGGCGGCAAGTCGACGAGCTTCCACATTCCATTTTTGGCAAGCGCGTCCATTTCATATTGACACACGCACTGCCATTCATTGGCAGTTGGCTACTTTCCGCATCAGATTACTAATGTCACGCGCATGTGAAAGCCCCGCAGTTTGGCTTTGGAGTGCGGCACTTTCCGCTCATTTCAAATTATAAGTGTTATATCTCGAAACAAAATGTAGAATAAACTTAATTTAATAAGTTGTTTACTCCAAATACTGAATTTATTTTTAACTCTGTCGCTTTTTTTTTTCTAAGTCATTTTTCTCTCCAAGTCATTTTCTTTAAGTCGTTTATTTAGTGTAAAATAAAGTACAGTACAAGCAATTTTCTAAGGCTGAGACAGGGGCACAGGTGCGAACACAAAGCAAGGTGTGTTAATGGAGGGGGGTGCAGTGGAAGGGGGCATGATGGAGACTGCGGCACTTGGGGGCGCAGTGGCGGACGGGGGCGCGACAGCAATGGGCACACAGGCATGGGCACGTGCATTCGCTGCGGTGGAAAGTGCATCCGGCTTGGCGCGCTTACCGGATCTTTCCCCTCCCACGTATGGATTGTTGTGAATACAGCAATGCTTCCCCTTAGCGGCGCCAATGCTCCATTCTGTCAAACCGCGCTCCTCCGGGAGAGACACCAGCGGTTTTCGACGCCTCAGCGCTTGCTTTGCGCCCATCTGTTCGGCCGTTTCTGGCCAGGACTTTTGATTGGGTGTAATTTTGTCCTTATCTGGTAAGGCGCTGGTGCCTTGTATGGAAGCGATGGCCGTCTCAAAGCTATATTTGGCCGATCGGTATGCATCAAGAACAGCCTGGGATGGGGCCGATAGATCGGAGAGCACCAAGATTGTATCAGATAGCGCATTGACCTCTTGAACGAGGATCTGTAGGGCATCTGAGCGGTGATCGTGTTGAGTAGGAGGTAGATCTAAGCATTGGGGATGATCTGGCTCTAAGATCGAGCCCCTTTCCTCTGGGCACAGGTGAGGGAAATGCACATAGACCGCCACTATGTGCTTGCAAGAGTTGATCCTGGGGAAATCAATACAATTGCACAATATCTCATTTAGATCAACTCTATAGAATTGTCCCGATCGGGACTGGGATGCGACATGAAACTGGGTGCGATCAAAGGATTGAATTGAATCGCAGGAGATCTCATTTGCACTGGCCAGAATCTCCTGGCGTCACTGCCCTATGAGATCAGGGCCCTCCAGCCCGACGACCTGTCTTGCATGCTGAGCCTGATAATTTGGCTCCATTGAATTGACCAAAGTATAAACTAGATGGTCAATGCGCCGATTGCGCTTCCCATCTAGCCAGTGCGATTTCAATACATGATGGTACCTACAGTAATTTAAATTAGTTATCTTATCAGTAATAAGCGCAAAATAACATATAACTCAATAAGCATATTGGTATCCCCTTCCATAAAAATATATCAATTTTTCCGTGCAACTTTAGACCACATATGGGATGATGGCACCCACTTTGTGGCCAGATATCGCACAAAACTTTGTGGGGCCGAGGGATCGGTTGATATTTCATCCCATAAACTAAAAAAATCAGACATATTTTCAGTTTTCACCCAGGTCTTTATTTTATTCCACAGATCTGGGAATTCCGTTGTTGCGAAATGTGATCGCATCGCACGCAGCACATGCCAGGTGCAAAGTAGCACCTGGCTCTGTAGATAGATTGCCTGTAATGCCGCGATCTGGGCCTGATTGCGGTCTGTCATGATAACCCCTGGCCGAACATCAGGACTTGCATCTTTTATCCATTTAAGGAAAAATGCGATCGATGGGATCATTGTGTTCGACGAGAGCATCCAGGCAATAGGCACACCTTTGCAAAATAGTATTTATTTATGATTAAATTCAGTATTTTATTATTTACATACAGCGGTCCTGGGCAATTACCATAAATAATTGAATGTCCTCATACTGAGTTGTATTATGTGTCGCGTCAATCCCGATAAACCACTTGCCAAGGCACTGGAACGCATCCAATTGAAAAGCAGTCTAGATACATAATAGAAATGTATCCTCCTGTAGTGCAGAATCCGGAGGTGGTCGATCTAGCTTAGATTTGTAAAAAAACACAAATATTTTTTTCTTTTAGTTTTTCCACCCAAAGTTTGGTGGATATAGCATCTTCTGGATGCAATCTGATAGTCTCTTCCTTGACCACGTGGGCCATCCGATTCACATCGGCAAGTGTGATGAATCGGTCACAACTGCCTTCAGGTGCCAAGCTTTGAACTATGTTGGCCTATAGATGGGTTAGATCAGGTACAAAAATAGATAGTAAATATGCACAATTTCCCGTGGATCTACCTTCTGATGCAGCATCAATTGGATCCGATCTTGGGCCTTGTGCGATAACCGAGTATACACAATATTTTCCATTCCGAGATCGTGGTCGTGCTCCTGAACATATTGCCCTAAGATCGTTTGTGTATGATGATAGCACTTGATCACAATCCGGCAGGTGCAGCCAGTCTTCTTACTTTCGATCTTGCGTTGACGCCCAGGGTACTTTTTTTGGTAATTCTTCGGTCCCCCGGACGCTTGGCGCAAGCACACATAAATGCGCCTTTCTAAATACAGTGCACCTCCGTTGGTAAATTGGGCAGTGATGAATTGAATTGAGAAGGTGAGCTCCTCCGCCCGGCGCCACGCGTCAAATTTGGTAAGACTTGCCCATTTCATCAAAAACCCGCCCTTTTCGCAATCATGATTGTAGCTCCCCTTCTGTGTTGAAGTGGCGGGAGTCTCAGCACCGTCCGGGGCATCATCGCGTGTGCATCCTGCAGGGTGGGCACTCGGTCCAGCCTCTATTTCATTGTCAGGGGCATTGGATGGGTGCTCCAAGGGGCGTGTGCTCGGTCCGGACATCATTTCAAGGGCGTGCAGTAAACGGTATTGTTGATGGAGGGACGGGGAAGAGCTAGGTTGGGAAACGCGTCGGTCCCCTCCCTCTCGCTAGCCACAAATTATTCTTCCACAAATTTTAATAAATAATTTCAGTTTATATTTTATTTTATTTTGTATTTTAACAATTGTGGAGAGCTCGTGCCAAAGGGTCAGAACTCTCACCAAAACGCCGGTCTGTCACGCCTGTGGGAATCTGATGCGAAAATTCAAAAGCTTTCATTGGCTAAGTCTGATCGCATCGCTTCCTTGTAAGTACTGTAAGTGGATCTTGATATTCAGCAGCTGCCAAGAGTGCCGAGTGCCCAAGGCACCCAGTCGCTGGATTGTGTTCCGCGTTATCCGGCCCAAAGTACTTAGGATTCTTCAGCGGATTATCCCGGAGGCGACAACCCTCCTCGACCGGAGGAGGTCCTGCTGGAGGCCCAAACGAGGGACCCAGCAGCGAGAAGTGCAGACGCGTCAGCGAATCTCTCCGGATGCGTGTGGCACGAGGGCAGGCAGGGGGTGAGGATGCTGGTGGATGGGAAGGAGGAGTGTGGAAGACTGTGGTATTGTGAGTGAGTGGAACGGAAGGATTTGGGGGTGTGCGCGGTGGTTCGGGGCTGATGCATGGAGGCGTCGGACTGCCCCGAGAGGGTGTGGGACCATCCGGTTCACGCGAGGGGATAGGGACTGTGACCAGTCCATCAAGGACCAAGGGTTGCAGAGGCAGAGCGTACGGTGCACTGCTCGCCTTTGCTGGAAAGGAGCTCTTGTCAAATGTCATGTCGCAAGACAAGACGATCACCCGGGTATCTGAATTCCATAGCCAGTAACCCTTAGAACCTGGCACATACCCGACAAGTGTCATCTCGATCAACCAGGGATTGAGCTTCTGATGCTTGTCCTCAGGCACATGCACATATGCCTTACATCCAAAGACATGAAAGTAGGAGACGTCCGGAACATGTCCGACACTCCATAGCTTGTGTGGGGTCTGCCACCCAAGAACGTGTGTGGGAGTGCAATTGTATGTATGCACTGCAGCATCCGCTGCGAGCTCCCAGAAGCCGAGGGACTAGCTAGCGCTATGTAACATAGAGCATGCTTTGTCTAAGATAGTGCGATTCCATCGCTCGGCTACACCGTTCTGTTGCAGTGATCCTGGCATCGTTAATCTATGCTCAATCCCCTTGTCTGTCAAGATAGATTGCAGGGCGCTGGATAGGTATTCCCCTCCACGATCAGAGTGCAGCGCGAGCAGGCGCTTGGAAGTCTGATTCTCGGCCCAAGCCAAGAAAGTCTTGAATGCTGCCATGCACTGATCTTTGGATTTGAGGTAATAGACTACCCCAAACCAGGAGTAATCATTGATAAATGTTGCAATATACTGTGTGCCCTGAATTGATCTTGTCTGCATTGGCCCGGCTAGATCACTATGTACAATCTGTAGCTGCCGGTCTGAGCGCTTGGCCGAAGCCGAGAAGGGTAATCGAGACTGCTTCCCCAGCTCACAACCGGAACATGGTGATCGATCGTGATTGGTCGAAGCATCTATAGATATTCCTTTTACGGAATCATGATGCCGCGCAAGGGCGTTGTGAGACATGTGCCCCATGTGCTGATGCCAGATCTCCAAGGGTACGAATGCACCAGTGAGTGCGTGCAGGGTGGGCTTGGAGACATCAAACCAGAACAGATTGTGCTTGAGGTAGCCCCGCGTGACTTTCTGTCCGTGGATGAAAATATCAAAGCCAGTCCCCTCAAAAATGACTTTGCCACCCTTCTGGAGGACCGCGCTTACTGAGAAATAATGCAATAACCACCGATCTGGAGCCGATCTGTTTTAATACAGCACAACCACCGAGGCTAACACTGCCTTTGGCCAGGGTCCATGGCACGAAGTCCAGACGATAAGGACTGATGTGATGCATGGCTCCGGAGTCCACCATCCACCAGGACCATGCCGCTGCGTAAAGGGAAACCCTGATTTCATTATCGCTATCCTGATCCAACACTTCGGTAATGGTAGCGGTACTCGGGACTATGTGCGCGTTGACTGCTTTACTGGTAGTCTGCGCTTTCTCTGCTTTCTCCTTCGCTTCTGCATCCTTCTTCTTCTTTCAGCATTCATTAGCTTTGTGCCCAGCTTTCTGACAATAAAAGCATTTATATTTGGGCTTATCACTCTTGTTTTTGCCCAAAGAAGTGACTTTATTGAGGGACGCGGAAGGCCTGGACCGACGACCTTCCTCATTGAGAAGTCATTCCTGGATGGTCTGTGGGGAAAGATCCGTTGGAGCGCCGGTCGCCAAGATAGTCGAGGCAACGGCCGAGTACAAATCGGGTAATGCCTTGATCAGTATGAAACTGAATTGTATATTGGTAATCTGCATATTATTGTTCTGGAGGGTAATGCGGGCATCGTTGAGCTTCTGCAGCTGGGGGAGTAAGGGCACGCCTTCATCTAGCGCGGTGCCTGTTAGGGCGACCCATGTACTGAACACAGACATAGATCCGACGCCTCCGTAGATCTGCTTGAGTTCATCCCACTTGATCTTGCAAGTAGGGAGGCAGCTATCATTGGAGACGCAGGTCCATACATCCTTCTGCATGTACATTTCAAATACTCTGATGAGCATTTGTCCTGTAGCATGCCAAGCAGCTGCTTCGGCGGCATTGGCAGGAGCAGTAGACACTGTGAGGTGATCCCGGAGGCCATTCATCTGGAGCAGTGCTATCATGCGCGAGGACCAGACAGCCCAGTTAGATCCATTAAGGATCTCCATCATAGCTGCAGGGGGGAATGAGATTGAGGGTGTCATTGTGTTATCTATCAGATCGCTTCGGATCTATGCGACGATTTCTAGATCTGGGTAGAGGAGCAGTCAGACCCAGGGTCGAAGATCTAGCCAAACCCCTGGCATATCAACTGTACTCCCTGAATCTGATAGATCCAGTCCCCTGGGCCGCGCATGCGATGATACTGTGGACTATCCCTAAACTAGCTAGTACACCGCAGTTGTGATGAGCCCAAGTGCTCAAGGGAGTGACTACCCCTGGCCTTGTTCTAGACCCAAGAACTGCACCCCACAAGGGAGTCGACAGCCAACCGTTCAGTGGGCAAATAGTCCCTGGGGCCTCCCACCTGGTTTCCTATCATGGCAGTAAGGCCACATCCAGCTCGTCTGCGCATGGCACGCATCCGTTTCCCCGGGCTATATTAGATGTATCGTAAATGTATTCGCGCGCAGGCCGAGAGAATGCTTGCGAGTGCTTCAGCGCCGCTGCACTCCCTCACACTGCTTGTGGGAAACCCTGTGAGGGGTTCAGTCTATGCCAATCTGGCAGCTCCAGTGGGCCACGGAAGTGAGGTTTTCGGACGCAAGTGGAACAGAGGCTCGCCTTGTTGGAGTAGGTTATCTGCGTGATTTAATTGGTCAAGGGAACTTGTGTGAGATCTTCTTCTTTGGATTTAGGGCTGGGGCCCAGGGCCCATAACCTGATGAAGCGCAGCAAGGTTTGAAGATAAGATAACGCTAAATAGATAGCGTTCAGATGTGGGGACACAATCTTAGATTATGTATTTACCTAAATAGATAGCGCTAGTACACGCGCGTTAGTATCTGTAGGTAGCAATACAATAAGGAATACTCACTTCAGATGTGGGGACACAATCTGAAGTCCTACTATCGTAAGAAGCATCCTTAAGTACAGTAAAACTAGGGTAAGGAGCGTGCAATATAGGGCATAAGGCCCAGCGTAGTAGGGAGTGTTATCGTATATGAGATGTCTTTAATCATTAATCTATATTACGCATATCGTAGCAATTCATAAGTTCGATCATGAGTCCAATCATGCTAAGCGAGGCGATCGAGGCTGATTGCCTAAATCGGTCAGATGTGTGGAAACACGCTCCAATGCCGAATTGGGCATACCAACGCTGACCTGGCTGGCACCGGTCTGCCTCAAGCCCTGATCCGGCTCAACAGGGAGCAAATACAGGACTAATTCAAACTGATCATTTCTATCCTGCCTATACCAGCGATCACTCAACTGTTGCCACCTCTTCTATACCATCAAGAGGCACCCAAGCCCACCGCACCACGCCTTCCTCCTTAAAACCCCATCTGCCTTGCTGTCGCACATGGGTGACTCGCTGCCAGTGTGTGGCCCACGCGCACAAACCTGAGCTGGGGCTGCTCTGGCATGCTCGGTAACTTGATGCAATAGTTGTGGAAGAGGCCAACAGGATTGGTCGTTGCATAGGTGCACATACTCTTACACCCCATCGTGCGTCTCATTCCCTTCTTTCCATGCCTCTCCCTCTTTTATTGTACCTACGTTACCTTCCACTTGCCTTTGTCCTCTGCCTACTCACATCTTTGACTGGCTACGTATCACACTTGGATGGATGACCACTTGTAGGTATTGTGTCGCCATGTATAACTTGGTAACTTGTTGCCTCGCAATGTGTGCTTTATGCTCTTCTCTTATAACCCTTGTGTGCCCCTTAAGCTACAGAAAGTGTCCATGTTTGTGCTAATCATCTCTCCCATCCTTCCCACCGCTGCGTTCGCCTCACATCTCTTGCTTTGCTCCCGGCCCTGTCCATTTGTCCCGCTCCTCTCACTCTGGCTTTGAATTACCCTTGAGACTACTATATCCACAGATGTTCACATGGCCTACAGACTTTGAGCGTGGGGAGCCAGACGTGTCTGGGTCTCATTCACAACTCACCTTTGCCCAGCCCTCATCTCACCAATGCTCCGGACTCCCTACCAGCCAAGCGTTGGATGTGCTCACTGTCTCAGTTGTCCCAATTATCTGCACAAGCAAGAGCACGATGCCACCCTGCCCAGACTTTGGACTCCTTGGGTACATTCCCTTCCATCCTGTCAAGCAACACCCACCTCCACTGTGTCATGCCCTCCTCCATAAATGGGATCCATTCCGCCATCATACACGACGACACAATCTTTGTGTCTCATCCACCGCACACGCATGAACCCGTGTCTGGGCCGCTCTGGTATATTCGGTAGCTCGAAGCAGTACAGCAGTTCATTGATTCAGAGCTGTGATGACATGGGTGCGCTAGAACATGAAGAACACAACCGCACATGTGATCTCTATTTTTGTGAATGCTGGCGGTGCGTTGACAAGCCTGACCATGCCTGTGAGTGCACTTGGGCAGGCCTCGTCAATGATCATGAGGAGGATGCACATCAAGAAGTTGCAGATCAAGGGCTCAGCGCTCAATGCTCAACCATTGTCAGATCTTCTCGAGGGTTGGAGAGGCATATCCCAAAATGGTGGCGCAGCTTGGGGTGAGGGGTGGCCTGCTCGGGCAAGGTGCGGCAGGTGAAAGCGCACAAGCGCAATCCGCCCCTTCACGCGCTGAATTGCCACGCTGGGAACAAGGTGGCCAACTTTGACTTTGGGCTTATATGCCTTCATGATGTCGGGTCACAGAGTGCACAGACCTCAAATGTGTATCTACTTACCCCATAGGCATTCCAGTTGTGCACCAAGTTGCTCAGCACTGGACGGAAAACCTCCATGAACACCTCAAGGTTCACACATGCATTTGGGTTTAGCGTGTTCAGCAGTACACCGGACAATGGGTCCACCACCAAGGCTTCTTCCTCTAGACCCATTCCGTCAAAATTCGGCACTGGTGTGACACACATCATGGTGTGAGGTTACATTCTGCGAGGGAATCAAGCCAACGAGCTCTACAGGACCACAGGGCGCTCTATATTGGCAACTGAGCTTCACCTCTGTAATAGTGAACACAGACGGAGAAAGAGCGTAGGGACATGGCAAAACGGGCTGCACTGTATGGGTGCCCATCCAGCGCCTCTGTATCACTTCCCAACCATTGCTCATCCACAAGTCCCATCACGTCCTGTAATGCATGCTGCCCACCGTATCGGACACAACATCACATTGCCTCCCAACGAGGGCATTCGCCCCACACTCAAACTGCTCAATCACGGCCACCGCATCATTGTACTGGCGAGGTGGGGAATATTTTTCTGCATTTACGTTCGTCTTGTCGCTAAGCACAATACCTTCGGATGTTGGGTTGGGTAGTTTTATCGTGACCTCTGATGACGTGTTGGGGTCCACTGAGTCACCAATCCACTAACGCACGAGTGTCACCTGTGCCCAGTTGAACTTGACGCCCAACGGCCAAGTTGGCCTCCATCCGAGGAAGACTGGTTTATATATATGTCCCAGAAACCCCTTATCCTAGGTGCACTGATTTGGTCGTACACACGTATATGGTAGAATCAGATGTAGTCCTTACTAAAGATTACCTCCATTGGATCAAAAGATTGAGAGTGGGACTGCATAGTGCATATGGTTTGAATCCTTCCTGACAGATCAATCCTTCAAATCACCTGCAAAGCCAGGAAGCCGTGGAATGACCACAATTACTTATTTAAGAAAGCGCAGCACTATCAGACAGGCTCGAAATGGGCGCGGACGATACTCACTTTGTATTTTGTTCCGGATCGTGCTGCACTAAGAATGTCCATAAGAGTGGTGGTAATTTGGTGTTTCACTGCACCCTCCTCTTTCGTGTTCGAGATGCTCAAGACACCAGTCAGAATTCCTGAGGGAATCACAAGAATACTACCTAACTTACAAGAACTGGTTCTCTACAAGATGTATAAGGGCCACATCATATATATATAGCCCAAATCAGAGACAATGTACCAATGTAAATGGGGTGGTTTGCCTCCCAAATCATTTGTATATCTGTCAATCGTCATCAGTCTACATCAAAGCACATGTTACATTTCCCTCTCACAAGCGTTCTGAATGCTATGTTCAGTTCGGTCAAAACGCCATCGCTCCAATCGCTGACAGCGCGAACAACCTGCACACGGAATGTTCCATGAGGGGTCCTTGAGTAAAGTTCGTCATGGACATCTTTTCTTTCCCTGTACAGGCGGTGGAAGTGCTGCCTGAACCAGCGACCGATGCGATGCCAATCTTCGCGGAGCGGGTGCGGGTGGCGTGCGATCACCTCATTTGAAGAGGCTTGAACATTGTGTGGGAACGCAAGCCAATCGTACTGGCTTGAATGGAGTAAATATACTGATACAACGTTGGCAACTGGAGTGAGCTTTATTCTGGTGGAAGCAAAGAGGCACTCACCTTGCGATGTTTGACCGTCCAACGAGGTGTTGCACAGTGTCAAGAACAATGGGGCCATCGATTGTCATGTGCCTGACCCTGCATGTCAGCGTCCTCTGAACGAAAGGGCCACTAACAGACATACGTCGTGCCACGGCATGCGAGGGGTTTCCAGCATGGAAATCGTTTCAATCACATACTTGCTCACATCACGGGAAGTCCGAAATGCACGTGTTGTTGTAGTCCTGGCCCGGAAAGAGGGTACGCGGGTGTGCGTCGGCAAGGAGATAATTCTGGGTGTCCCAAAGGCCAAAACAAATGTCAAGGCCCCCAATACACGTGCGATGATTATCCACAGCAACGAATTTCCAGTGGTGAGATCAAAATTATCTACCAGATCCCATGCACACCTTTAGACCCAATATGGTCTAGGTGGTGCATGCACGCGATGTTAGGATGGAGGGCCTCGAGGGCTTTCTGAGAAACAGAAGGTGTCAGGTGTGTGCGTGCATGCGATCAATGGGTGTGGTAATATCAATTGCATGACCGAGTTTCTGAAGTCCTACATAAGGATCAGCATGGGTGACACCGTGGGTAAATTTTGAAACACCGCACCTGTGACCCGTGACACCGTACCCATGTGGCACACCATATTCAGGTGGGAGGTTCAAGCCGCGGTGTACGCGCTCCACCCACTCAGCCCAC
>QLOT01021231.1:0-14865 GCA_003313875.1 Russula aff. compacta | reverse complement strand
GCGGTGTGATAACACTACTAGATGAGGTGGTGGGGTAGGCCTGTTCGGGAATGGATGAGACTACCATAGCTAAGTCGGAGTCAAAGGTTGCCATCGACGCGGTGGGACGGTGCCAGTGGACAGTCGTAGCTTGTGCCGAAGTGGTTTCGCCAGAGTCCAAGGTAAAAGTGGGAGCGGGTGGACGCCCTATAGTGCAGTGGGCAGAGTCGATGGCTGGCGATGGCTCGTCATCGGGGGGCAGAGTGGGACCATCCGAATGGGGCACAGGTGAGGATGGAGGAGTGGTGGTGGTGGCCAAGACAGGGTCACGATTCAGGCTGATAAACGCGGCAGCAGCACGGTGAGCGACCTCGCTAGATTTCGCCTTGGGAGCGTTAGACGTCGAGTCTTCGCGATGGCTGGGGATGTTGCACAACGGATATGGAGATGACCCCGGGTGAAAATCGAGCTGGCTATTGTCGAATGCGCCTGAATGTAAAGGGATGTAAAGGTGGTAGATCATCCTGAGAATATCAGAGCCGCGGGTTTGGGGTTTCCGAACGGTTTCGTTCCAAAGGGCACAGAAATCCGGCCACAGTGCAGGATGAGTATCGCGTATGTCAAATTGGGAAAGTAATCCAAGGGCCTCGACTGGCATCCACTCAAGATAAGCAAACTCACGAATGAAGTGCATCAGGTTCATGAGTTGCACGCTATCTCCAGTGAGATATTTCTGAAAGACGTCTATTGGAACCCCCAAGTGTTCCATAGCGAGCGCCCTCCAACGGTCATCAATTTCCCGCACACTTGCAACGATGAGGGCAATTATTCCTTGGGCAATTTTTCCCTGTTTGAATGCTCCGTCGCTGGTTTTGTCCCAGGATCGGAGGAAATGACCGAGCTCGACAGAATGGAGTACTCCCCTCCACTTCCGATTGATAATGTTTTCAAATAAGAGGCGGACCGCAGAAAGATCCACATCGCCGGCGGCATCGAGGTAGATGGCAAGTCGACGGCTTTTAACCGATCCGGTAACTGAATTCGATGACAAGGTGTGGTCCAAGAATTTAACCAGTGTGGCATTGATCTTCGACTGAACTTGGCAAGTTAGACGCTCTCGGAGATCCCCGACCACATCTGACTTGAGGAAGCCTGGTATGGCCTGAAAAAATTCTTCGAGTCTGTCATCTTCGCTCAGAGCATCGATTGTCCACTCCATCACAAGGTCATCGATCTCGGATGGTTCTTCCGAAGCAGCCTCGGCAACCCTCTCCACACCGCCCAGGACCCAACTTCTCGGTTCACGAGATGTCTCTTCAGAGAAACGATTCTTGTCACTGAAGGAAAACCTGGAGATGGTATCCAGAACACCATTGTAAAGGAACCAAGCTGTTGAGGAAAGTGGGGAATAATATGGACTGTCATGCTGGAATATTGGCGTCAATGTGATGCATACGTATACCGCTGACAGAAGCAACACCAAACAGAGCACAGTGCCGAAAACAGTGTGATTAATATTGAACAGATAAACCACGAGGCCAGCAAAGAAGTTGAACAGGGAATGATGAACCAGCGCAGGTAACGCTTCAACTACCCAGCCAACAGAAGATTGGTCGATGCCATTTGCAAAGATTGCACGTAGTCGCGCCCGCTTGTGTGGGGTGCACCGTGTAGGCTGAGTAATCCTGAGGTATCGACGTGTCCACTGCTGCACTGATGTCGCCAGCATGGCACACGAGAGGCTGGTAACCAGGCTAAAAAACCAGAGTGAGTTGACCCAGACAGCAAATGCCGGTGGGGAGAAGGCCGGGGTTTGGGCGACAGTGGAAGGACTCGATGGGGGGGATGCACTTGTGTTGGCTTGCAGCTGATACATTTTCTCAAGATAGAAAGCAGAAATATCTTGTGAGTTGGGCCGAAGGTCTTGGATGGATACAGTAATGAAAGAAGCGACGACGGCAGAAAATAAGCCGTTCTATTGAAATTTTATGGATATATGTTTGGATTAATACGGCACAGTGTGAAACGCGACCTCGGGAACGCACGAAGATAATGATCCCCTTGGTGTCCTGCTGCCAGCGTTCGGTCATCTTACCGTCCTCTTCCTCTGCGATTTTGGAATAGAGGGTGAAAAGTGGTCCTGAGCTATCATAGTAGTCGCTATTTCCTTCCGATGGCCTAATTTGGGTTGACGCAGTGTGTACAAATACGCGTCCGATCTGTGGTGGGGATATGCTATCCAGGTGGTGGGTGAATAGTGAGCCATTGAGAAAAAGTATTGTTCAGTATGGAACGTGGGAAGGGGGTGGAACTTGGTAGATGCTTGGTAGTCGCTCTGAAATGAAATTCTGGACAGCACACATATAGCATTCTGTTTGCTTCGGAAAGTCGGAAAGTATGCGGAATTGCCGGTGACTGCTGATGCTGATGGAAAGAATGCGGAACTGAGCACCGGGGCTTGATTTCATGCCCCTGACACTGACAGCAGATTGCAGTTGTGAGATGTACATTGATGACTAGTCATCAGGAAAACCCTGGTTTGGTTAAATTTGCTTTAAGTTCTTAATTTTGCTTAGAGGCCAGTTTAAGCAGATTTAAGTAGATCCCATCTAAGTTTTTAGATGTCTTAAGGAGCTTCAAGGTGGTCTAAACACATTTAAGCATGCTCAAGCATGCTTAAGAGGTCTCAACCAAATCGGGGTTTTCCTGATGTAATGTAATAATAAAAAAGGTGCAATCGAACTCCGCTCCACTCGGTAACTACCGATAAACTAGACGCCCAATTTTTTTTTTTCGATGCGGACATGGTTTTCCGAATCCGCTGTAAAATAGTCCCAAGACATTTACATGTACTGTACTGTTATCATTGCATCGCGCCACATGCCAATTTCAGAGTTGAGAATCAATTGTACACGTACAGGAACTAGGAGGCAGGCACCAGTCTCATGATCATATACCGACATTTAACCGAGATGGAGTCCCTGCTATCAAAGAAGACTAGAGTCCTTATAGAAATGCCTGCCCGCGGCGGTTTTGTATCATTCTTCACTAGCCTTACCATACAACTCAGCGCTCAGTACTCAGTCTTGAGTTGAGGGAAGGAAGTTCTTGGCCGTCGCCCGTGTGGCGCTTGGTTAAGCTGGGACGGGAATGATCGTGAATCCATGGAAAATTAGAGGTACGTTGGAAGGAGAGGATCGTGATTTGCGCGCGATGATGCGCCTCCGACACCTGCAACAAGGACGATCCTCAACACCACTTGGCCTTTTACTGTAAATTATATTATCCCAGTGATGCCTGATGCATCAAGTGTTTACTAGGTAGCCTGTAGACCAGACTGCCTGGTCTACATTTGAGCCCCCTCTGGCATAGTCCACTCCATGGTTCTCCGCTGGCTCGGACGGAAACGAAACAAGTGAGTTACTTGCCTGCCAGTGCCGCTCCCTCAATTCAAGGTCCTTCTTGGAATTGCCTTCTGTCCGCACCCTTGTACCCGCACTCGCTCACATCACCTTCACTATGCCATCTGTATCCACTACTTCCATCATTCTCGCTGAGAATATGCGTGTTACACGTTCCATATCCAAACTCGCTACGCAGGGGTGTAGTAAGCTATCTCAGTTATCATTTTTCTTTCAGCGCCATCTGAGTCGAGACGGTTCAGCTGCAGTGATCGTTCGTCGTCCCTTGTCCGACAAAACGACAACTGCGAACACTGGCGCTCCGCTTTCTCTTAAACCATCTGCACCTAAATCCCCTGCTGCCAAGCCCGGCACCGCTGTTCTGCGCCCTCACAAGGCCAGCTTTGGTTTCATTCTGGGGGGTGCTCCGTGTACACCTGAAGAGCGCGAGCGTCTGCGCAAAGAGCGTGTCGCGTTCTTCCGTAGGGCACGCGCATACCAGCGCAAGAACCTGCCCGGGCTCAAACTTCCTCGTCCCTCCACCATTACTCATGACACTCCATCCACTCGCGAACACGTCGACCGGAGAACTGGCTCCCACTGCATCATCTCCTGTCCCGCACTCCTCGCGCCGCCTGCGATCAACCTCGGGGGTCAGGTTTTCGATCAGGATGCTTTTGCCTTCGTACCTGAAATCCGCGAGTACATGCCACCCCAGTGGGACGAGTGGTGCCCGACACCCCGCCCTGAACTCGAGAAAGGGATCGATGCGTCCATGCTCTTCGTGCCCCCAACGGACTCATCCGGCGACTTGCATCCTCGCGATCTAGCTCGGTACTTCCCAGTCCTGTGGCGCAAGGCTCTCGCCGAGCACTGGCATACCCGCGAGGTCCGCGTTAACAAGAAGCGCTCGTCCAAGACGCGCGCTAAGAGTGGGCGCCGCCGCTTGTAAGGGGACGCTGGTACGACGTCCGGTATCGGCAGACTCCCAGCAAGGGATGCCATGGTTGTCTGCTATGCCCTTTCAATCTAAGCTAAGTAGTCATATTTATCCCCTTCACTTTCCGCGTCTCCGCGTTGACATCCGTCCGTACGTCGTGCCCGCGACTGCGACGTACGGCGGATGCCAGCGCCATTGTGGGACCACGGGCCTCCGAATGGGGGCTTGTGTGTCGGATTCCCCCCCTCCCTTCATTTTCTTGTCATCCCATTCTCCCATTTCCATGTGAAATGCCTCTTGTTTTGCAGACTTCCCCTAGATCAATTGGCCTCAAACTACCGAGGGTGCGCACCCGTCAAGACCCGAAACTGCAGTCAAGACCTGGGAGACCTGGATTAGGATGGTCAGGACTTCTGATAACTCGCTCGGCTAGGTTTCAACTCTTGTGCTATTCTGAACCCATCCGCCGGGCGAGGTCTTTCCTCAGGCGCCACCTCACCCGGGCCTGACGCTTCTACAGGCTTCTGCGATTCTGTTGGCTGATCACCGCGCTTTATCACAGGTTTTGTCGTTCGCTCATTTAGTCATGCAATCCTTGATTACACTCGTACGCACTCCATTGATGCAGTTCCCGTCACAGAGGCCATTGCAGCCGCCGATGTCTCTTTCCTGCCGTGTTTCTCCATTATTGACAACTTTCCTGAGTTTTCCATCAGGACGTTCTATATGCGTACTCAGGTCACTCTGGATTTCGATTCCAAGTATGCTCCGCAAAGCAGAAGCACCTGCCCTTTGTGCAAACAAGTGTGCCCCGGCCGAAGGGTCGCGCTTGGATGCTCGAGAGGCTGGTGCTCGCTTGAGCACCATTTGGGCTATATTGGGGTGCGTGCCCCGGCCTCTTGCGAGACCATCCCTGACCGATACTCCAGCTCAATGGCATAAGGGCGTCAGCTTATTGGGCGGAGGAGTGCACTCAGGCCGATGGGTGTGCTCTGACGGCCGAGAAGCTGGTGCTTGCGTGCTATTGAGATCTTCACGAGGTAGGCTCCGCAACCTTGAGCATAGCCAGCCTTGACACGGTCTCTCAGCCACTCCTCGAACTCGACTCTGTTAGCTGTCAGCAAGGCACTCGTAATCAAAACAAAGCAACAGTTGATATTCCATCCTTCGTCCTCTTTGGTCTAACTGACCATTAAAGGTATTCCGAGTCGTCGTATGTGGGTTTGGACTTGGCCACATTCACAAGCCTTTAAAGTACGTGGTTGTCCGTTGCCTCCTACCACCTGTCCTGACTAACCAGCGCCCGCTTGCTTCCATGAAGACTCGTCGTTGCTGCCGAGATAGTTTGGTGTGTCGTTGACCTGAAACTTATAAGTTGGTGTTTTTGAACAGGGTCTCATTTTCAAATCATTTCATCAGAAGCACGTGTATTTGCCAATCGAGGAGAGAGTGCAGGTGTGCCGGTTTTGCGGGCGAGAGGGTACACTCGGGCCGAGGGTGTACTTAATTGCTCGTGAGACCGGTGGCACCTCGCCGCACCGCTGGTTCTTTGGAGTGCGTGTTGTCAACAACATCTATGCTCGTGTGACCCACACTAACTAGTAGGTCAGGCCTCGAATTATTGAGTCTGCAAGAATCCCCACGCGCTAAGAGGTGCGCAATGGCTCGTCTATTTAGGTCCAGGCATGCCTACTGACATCAGTATGTCTACCACAGATCGCCTACCCTCATCAGACTACCTATCGACATTTCTATATACTTCGGCTGATTGTCATTCTTGACAGGGCCAATTATGTTTGGGTTCAAGTTCGGGTGTGATAGGCGTGTCACCTTTGCCGGCGCGGGAGTTCACTCAGGCCGAGGGTGTGGCTTCCCGTTGGCGAGGTCGGCACCCTAGTGCGCCCGTATCATTTCAACGTGAGTACCCCTCACTTCCTTAACACATCTTGACACATAATCGAGATTATCTTGTGACCCAAAGACTTCTCATACGGCGGCCGCTGCACATTTATGCCCCCCTCCGAATTCCCATTTGTTCGCATGAGCAACTATTGTGGTCCAAATTCCGTTCTGCAGGGACATGTCGCGTAGGTCCTTCAAATTCCTTCTTTTTCTAGATGATATGTAAGATACAGCAAGTGTCTCCGCCTGTGGCATCTTGAAGCATGCGAGAGGCCGCCAGCTTTGTGGAAGGTGGGGTACGCTCAGGCCGAGGGCGTGCCTCCTCATTTCTGAAGCTGGCGCCCGGCGTGCCCGCGATGCCATCGGGTGCGATGCCTGATAGTGTCTCAAGCGAATTTGATACCCGTCCGATGGTAAGAAGGGCTTACTCCGGAATATGTGGTAGTCCCTTGAGCCAAGGAACTACCACATATTCCGGCCTGCTGATTCCCCGACTAACCTATCTGTGACAGTATCCATCATGGGCACGCGCTCTATACTGGTGATCAACTCCTCTCGTTTCCGTGCATTGCCTCCACTATCTGGAGTAGCTCATCTTCACCGCCTGAGCAGATTTTTCTGAGCATTCATGCTGCACGTGATTGTTGTGTGCGCTGACTGGGGATTGCACTTCGCCATCTGTGAGCGTGATGTTCGATTCTAGTGCTGTCGAAGTGACCCAAGGTGAGTGCTTTGCTTGTTTATGTCTTCGTAGTACCCGTGTGACCACCAAAAGCCCGCTCTCTGGACCAAGGGACTCTTCACGTCGTTTCGTCTCCCGGTCGAACGGGTGGTGAATGCAACCGACCCAGAGCTCCCACATCCCCGCACGCGATCCCTAAAGCTACATCGTCTATTATACTACCGAGCTCGCGTGTCATTCGCACTACAAGAATATGGGCGTGGCGGCATCGCTGGCGAAGGGGCGCACGTTGGCCGAGCGTGTGTTCTGACGTCGGCGGTGTCGACACCCCGGGCGCTTTCTATTCTCTATAAGAAGGTATATTCTCATCGTTCTACGTGGTCATATTTACAGGTCGTCCAGTACTGACGGTTTCTCATTATAGATTGGTCTGGCTGCCTTTTAAGGGATATTGGCCATACCGGCGTACGAGTGCACCCAGGCCGAGGGACTGTGCTCGGACGTCGGGGGCGTGGTCATCTTCAAGCGTTTCAAGGTCTGTGTTCCTCTGATAGCTTATCGAACTAGGACTATATTCGAGATTGGACGATCTGTCTAGCGCGATTAATCTGGGCAGCAATGTACCACACGAAATACGACCATGTCAAGATTTTAGCTGAGGACTTCTTTTTTGCCTTCCTTCACTTTCCATTTTCCCCATCGTTTTTCTTTCTGTCACTTGTTCACTCCCGAGTTATCAGCTTCTCTCTCTCTGAGGCGGGCCTCACCTAGGGCGGGTTGCGTGGTGTTCTACCTTTTGGCTGCTCATATTAGTGCGCCCCGGAGAAATTGGCCCCTCAGCCTTGACTCGAGCACACACTTCTCACCAGGAGTGCCCGCAGCGACGAAGACATCCATTCCACGTCGAAACTGTGTAGCCGCGTTTGTAGGTGTGTTGGTTTTACGGACGAGAGGGTGCACTCAGGCCGAGGGTGTACCTAATCGTTTGTGAAACCAACATCCGAAGCGCGCCGCTAATTGCTTTGTGGTACGTGTTCTCACCATCTATGCTCGCGTAACACACCCTAATCAATCACCTCTTGTTGAGTCTGATCCCAAGGCTTCCAACACGCTCAGTGGCTTGCTCACTAGCTTCTGAGATTCCTTCTGATCTCAGGACACATCGTTCTTCATCCCGGAGTTGTCACCTCAATTGTTCATTCGAGTTTAGATTATAACACTAGCTGACGTCCTTGACAGATTAGGAGTGTACATCCAGATACGAACCGAGAGCTAGTAGAATGTGCGGACGGTGCATTACTATAAAGTACACCCCTCTTCCTCGCCTTACTCTCTGATCCTTACTTCTTTCCCTTTACAGATTGCATGGGTTAATTCACTCGATGGATAGACCAGCCCGGGATTGACAAACAACAGGATTACGCTGAGCTAGCAGCTGAGTGATCTCCTTATCCCTTCCCCTCCCTGGCATTGACGTCCGACGCACGACGTACCGCGGCTGCGGCGTGCGGCGGACGCCAATGCCACCCAAGGGCAACGAGTCTTCGCATGGAGATCTTGTCCCGGACAAGATCTTCATGCGAAGAGAGGGGATGTCAGATTCCCGGGCGGAATTTGACATCCTCTCTCTTCGCATTCATTCGAAGCTGCTCGTCTTTTGTAGGTTCTAGAGAACTCGCGACGACCTTCAGGGTGTGCACCCGATCAAGACCTCGGCCGCATGACGATTAAATCAGGGTACCGCGACGGCCTCACCGATGGAACCTTCTGGACAGCTGGGTGACTGGTCTGTTTTTTTATGCTTGGCTTCTCTGTGAGCTGCTCACGGGTGCTTAGCTGGTCCTGGAACTGCCTACGGGCGCTTGGCTGGTCTTGGTCTTGACACTGCTTACGAGCTCTCAACTTGTAACCGTCCAGCTCGTGTGATTTCCTTGACTATTTCTAGATCAGCCCGCTTTGATCCTTCTTGTGAGTTCCATGTGGTGCTGGAAGGAATAAGCCTCGGCTAAGCCCGAAAAAAAGGTTCGTTTCCACGCCCTTTTATAATTCTATGCACGGCTGGCACTCACGACTGTTCGAGATGAAAGCCCGGCCCGTATCAGGTCTGAAAAAAGTCTGTCTCAGGTTTCTGTTCTTCCGTAGTTCTGGTACTCATCTATGAGTCTTCTCGTCCCGGGCTGTCCGAGATGGAAGGAAATCAACCTGTTTCAGGTCCGAAAAAAGGTTCGTCTTCGTCGTGTCTATACGCATTCTTGTTACATGTGCACCTTACTTATGCTCTACTCTACCGCTGAGCTCTCCACAGCTCTGTAACCCCTCAGGCCGAGGGTGTACCTCCTCATTTCTGAAGCTTGTTCCCGGCGCTCCCGCGATGCCATTAGGTGCGAGCTCTCCCACGATCAAGCCATTTAGTAGCTGATAGTGTCACAGGAGAATTTGGTAGGTGAGAGGAGGAACTTCCAGACATTCCGCGCTGTTGATTCCCAATCTACCTATCTGTGACAGTATTGATCATGGGCAGGCGCTCTATACCGGGTGACCCGCTCCTCTCGTTTCCGTACATTGCCTCCATTATCTGGACTAGCTCATCTTCACCACCTCAGCTGGTTTCTTCTAAGCATCCATGCAGCACGTGGTGTTGTGTGCCCTGGCCGAGGGGATTGCACTTCGCTATCTGTGAGCCTGATGTTCAATTCTAGTGCCGTCGAAGTGATTCGGGTGAGTCCTGTGCTCTTTTAAGTCTTCGTAGCACCCATAAAACCACCGAAGGCCCACTCCCATATTCACGCATGCGATTACTAAGGCTGCCTCGTATATTATACTATCAAGCTCGCATATCATTTGCACAATAAGAATATAGGGGTGGAGGCATCGCTAGCGAAGGGTCATACGTTGGCCGAGCGTACGTCCTGACGTCGGCGGTGTCGATACCCGGGGTGTTTTTTATTTACCTTGGGAAGGTATGTTCTCCTTGTCCTACATGGTTATGGTTACAGATCGTCTAGTACTGGCGCTTTCTTACTATAGATTGGTCTGGCTACCTTATATGCGGACTCGCGGGGGAGATTGGCTATGCCGGCGTACGAGTGCACCCAGGCAGAGGGACTGTGCTCGGACGTCGGGGGCCTAGTCATCCTCAAGCTCAAGCGTTTCAAAGCATGTGTTATCTTGTATTCCGAAGAGTCCCTCTGATAGCTTACCGAACTAGAGCTAGATCCGAAATGGAACCACCTGTCCTACGTGATTAATCTGGGCAGTAATGCACCACTCGCCCACCCCAAAACAAGGAATGTCGAGATTTTAGCTGTGGATTTATGTGACAGGTTTTTGCCTTCCTTCACTTTCAAGTTGCCTTTTCCTCTATCATCTATCACTTGTTCATTCCCTAAGTTATCAGCTTCTCCCTCTAAGGCGGGCTTTACTTTAGGCGGGTTGCGTGGTGTCCTACCTTCAGCTGCTCATATTAGTGCGCACCGGAGAATTGGCTCCTCGAGCAGCGAAGTCCTTGACCCGAGAATGCACTTTTCACTTGCAGTGCTCGCATCGACGAAGCCATCCATTCCACGTCGATACTGTATAGCCGCGTTTGTAGGTGTGTTGGTTTTACGAGCGAGAGGGTGCACTCAGGCCGAGGGTGTGCCTAATCGTTCATGAAACCAGCACCCGAAGCGCGCCGCTAATTGCTCTATGGTACGTGTTCTCATCATCTATGCTCGCACGATACATCCTAACCAACACGCCGCAGGGTACGCAGTGGCTTACGTACTAGGATCTGAGATTCCTTATGATCATGAAAGACATCGCTCTTTATCTTGGCACGCTTGGCATGCCCAGTTTTATGGGTTGTTCGGCATCTGAAGTCTTGGCAAGTGATACCGCAATCGTTCATTCCATTACATTTCGGAGGGTTGAAGTTATGAAACTAGCTAATGTCCTTGACAGATTGTGAGTGTACATCCATATACGAACCAAGAAATAGTAGTATGTGCGGATGGTGCATCGCTATTTCGTGCTTCCTCCCCATACGCTTTAACCCCTCACTTTTTTCCCTTCATAGATTGCATGGGTTAGTTCACTCGATGAACCGCCCTGCCCAGAATGGACAACAGGATTATGCTGAGCTAGCAGCTGAGTGGTCACCCTATTCCTTCTCCTTCCCCTCCCTGGCATTGACGTCCGACGCACGACGTACCGCGGCTGCGGCGTGCGGCGGACGCCAATGCCACCCAAGGGCAACGAGTCTTCACATGGAGATCGGGAATTTGACATCCCTATCTCCACATTTCCATTCGAAGCTGCTCGTCTTTTGTAGATTCTAGAGACCTCGCAACGACCTTCAGGGTGCGCACCCGGTCAAGACCTCGGCCGCATGACGATTAAATCAGGGCACCTCAACGGCCTCACCGACAGGACCTACTAGACACCTGCCTGCCTGGTTACTGGTCTGAGTTTCTTGATGCTTGACTTCTCTGGGGACTGCCTACGGGTGCTCAGCTGGTCTTGGAACTGCCTACGGGCGCTCAGCTTGTAACCCTCTAGCCCGCATGATTCCCTTGGCTATTTCTACTTTAGATCAGTCCGCTCTTTATTCTTCTTGGGGGCGGTGCTGGAAGGAATGAGCCTCGGCTAAGCCCGACAAAAAAGTTCGTTGCCAAGTTCTTTTTTAAATCTATTCGTGGATGGCACTCACGATTGTTCGAGATGGAAGCCCGGCCTGTGTCAGGTCTGAAAAATGTCAGTCTCAATTTTCTGTTCTTCCGTAGTTATGATACTAATTTATGAGTTTTCTCATCGTGGATTGTTTGAGATGGAGGGCAAACAGCTTGATTCAAGCCCGAAAAAAGGTTCGTCTTCGTGTCTATTACGTACTCTGGCTATATGCGCACCTTGCTTATGCGCTACTCTATCCACGCTCTCGGCCTTCCCGCCGAGTTCTCGACAGCTCGGTCACCCTCAGAGATGTCACCCGAATCCGCATGTTCATCTCGCAGAAACTCATTGACAATATCTATTTACATGTCCTGTTGAGTCCCCGGAGTGGTGCTCACCACCAACTACTGTCCGTTTTTGTCACTAAGAGACAAGTGCAGCATCATGGTACTCGAACCATGTATGTCTTCGGCAAGTTATCATCCGATTGATATTTGCCAACTCAACGCCGTAATCATCCTAGGCCATCCTGAGGTGAGTCTAAATATTATCCCAGGCCATTTTCTATTTTCTCACGAAAAAACCTAATTTCTACATCTCACCCGTGTCCGACTTGCGCTCCCTCTCCCCACCCCTACCCTTGGAGTGCTCTCACAAAACCTTCTCTCATCCATGCCGTTCCCTCGTTGCTTTTCCCGCTGCCCCATGAGGAAAACCTCCCTGTCACGGCGATGCCTCTTTACACACAGTAGGTCCAATCAAATCCGAGCCATACCATTCTGCCACAGAAGAGGAGCCATGTCGGGCAGATTTGTATCTTGTCGGGTTAGTGTAAATGACGAGTCAGTGCGTGTTAGCACACGCGATCTTCTCGAGCTCACACGCAAGGCGGGCCTCTAGAAAACGACCCATAATCCAGTGTCAGCTCCAGGTACAGCGCCCATGGACGGTGACAAGACGCACGTGTTTGGGTCTCCAGGAAAATTTCAGCCGAGAGAATTTCGAACCGTCTTTGACGACACTGACACCCCCCACCTGGCTGATGGAAATGCAAGAAGCAGAGTGCCACAGAGTCTGGCCACTTTGTCGATGAGTTCTTGAAGGAGCCCGAGGTTTCTAGATCTCCGTACACGTGGCGAATCACTGGTCGATCACAATTGCTTAGGAATCTTGGATTTTCTTTCGCTCCCTGTGCCAGTTCCCATATTGATGTAAACGAAAAAGACAAAAACAATAGGTACTTTGACCTGGCTTGGCTCGGCCTATGTAGGCTCGACGCGGCTCGACCCACGACATGAAGCCACCATGACCAAACAAACCAAACTCCAAGTTCAAGTTGAGACCTACTTGGCTGGGTTAATCTCGCACCAACGATCCCGATGCTTATTCCTTCAAACACTCTGATGCAGCCCCACGTGACACCTGCAGGGGAGCAGAGTTATTCAGGAGGGATACATATACATATTACAGTAAATGCTCAGCACATGCTACCATCAAGCGCTGTCCGAAAGGTGCTTTACAGGTTCACAGGGAGCATGTTGCTAACCACATAACGTGAGCAACACCCACTGGCAAGTCGCGAGAAGAAGTTTCTCCATCGATGGAAGGAAATCAAACAAGATCCTTGGTCACCTCGGGGACGGATGAGGCGCTAAATTATTTCAAGAATGAGGAGTCCCTTCAACAGGTGGCTCGTTCACATAGTGGGGAGCGTCAACTTTACCGACTGTCTCTACGGTGGGATCAGAAATGGCGTAACCGGAGAAATGCGAGGACCAGGGGTACCTGAATTGGAGAGAGAAAGTCCTTTGCAGGGCGGTGTTTGGTTAAGCTGTGGGCGGGAGGTGGTTGAGAGTGGCTGTGAATCTATGTGAAGGGCGTCGCTGGGAGATGAAGGTGGGGGGGATGAAAACGACATCTCAGGCACGATAGGAGGGGTGAGAGGAACGTAGGCTAAGCTGTCAGTGTGTTGCGGAGCGACAGTACTAGGTGGGAAAGCATAAGTCAGTTGGGGGATGGATGTCGTCGTTGCGGTGATGTGAGGGTTAGAGATTGCCGTCAAGGGGGCGGGGGGGTGATCATCTGTGACCTGTGCCGAGGGGATTACAAGTGAATCGAGGGCGATGGTGAAATTGGGTGGAAGCACCTGAGAAACGGGGGTGAGAGACTCGCTGGCTGGTGGTAGTTCATCTGCTGGTGGCGAATGTGGCGTGATATCATCTGGATGGGATGCAGGAGAGGAGGAAGGAATGAGGTTGGCTAGGGCAGAGTCACGACGAGGAACAGCGATGGACGCAGTAGCGCCGTGACTAGCAAGATGTGAGGGAATGTCAGGCGTCGAGTTTGAGCGATGGCTGGGGTTGTTGCAAAGTAGATCCGATGTTGAATTGAACAAAATCCTCTTTAAAAGGAAGACGGGGAAAATGAAGGACGCGATTGAGGCAGCATCGGGGTCTTGATGTAGGGCGAGGTAAAGATGGCAACTGGAAAAGAGGAAACTAAAAGTATCCACAGGCTCATTTCCATTGTCATCTCGCGCTTTTTGAAAACCTTCGTTCCATAGTATACAGAACTCGCGCTGCAGTTCAGGAAGGGCATTCTGTATATCGAGTTGGCAAAGTTCTGACAGCTCTAAAGCTAAATTGTGATCAGGGTGATGTGCGTGGCGGCGGAATAGTATCAGGCAGGCAAGTTGCACACTATCTGAGAAACAGGTGATGGACGAGGGTGTGATGAGGATGAGGGCGCGTGTGTACGAGCTCAAGATATTAATGAGTGTGAGCGATTTGTTTTGCGGGCGCGAGGGAAGAAGGGGAAAGGCAGTCGGTAGATTTTCTGCTACTACTATTCGTACATACATTGGCATTTTTTATACATATTTTAATAGGGGTTTAGGGATAATCACAAGCTAATTCAAGGCGGAAGATGAGTGATACAAAGCCGTAAGTAGCGGTCGCGCGTTCCAACGCTAGTACATTGATAGTTATGCGCTCGTATGTTTTGGTTTTCCGGTTTTCGTCGCACTTGTTATAATACAATACGAAATACTATAATAACTCAGAATTTGTCAGTCCGGTCACGTTGTACATCACCCCTGAGGGGTGCAGAAAAAATTCCGGAGTCGCAACGCGCGCTCCGAGGAATAGGGGGCCGGATGGACGAGTCCGGAAGCTGTGCCGCAGCACGCGCGTCATGCGCTTCCGTCCTCCGACCGTCCTCCGCTCCCCCTCAAGTCTCACATTCCAACACTATCTCCGTGTGCAAGATAGTCCTGAAGAACATCTTCTTGAATGCCCAGGCACTCCATGGCA